>PVIA01005030.1:0-124091 GCA_004024845.1 Tonatia bakeri
GGGAGGGAGGGAGGGAGGAAGAGAAAGGAAGGAAGGAAGGAAGGAAGGTGTCATTAAAGGCACTTTAACATAAACATAAAACTTCCTTACCTCTGTGGTCTTTCTCTTGATTTGTCATGTGTTTTTACTTTTATTTGCTATTTTAAGTCATTCCAAGTAAAGATAAAGTAAAATTTTAAATTATTAACATAAAATTTACCATTCATCTTTATATTAGGCAATGCTCTTTCAAATGCAAACATAAAAGGACTTAACTCATAATTGAACAACAATAAAATAATTTAAAAAAAGCATTTAACTCATATGTAGAGTCACAAAAATTATATAATTTGTATTTCTTCTTACCAAAACATGTACATGTATTTTCTTCTCACCAAAACAGTGGAAACACAGCACAAAACTAACTTAACTGTTTCTATTTACATCTTCACATGCACACATCCCACCAACACTCTTTACCTTCTACTGATAAATAAGAAAGGACTGAAAACAAGAGGAGCTGTGGGTTGCCCTAAGTTTCCCTTTCCTTCTATGTCTTTTTTTTTTTTCCAGCAATAGTGGTTAGTTAGATAATGCAGGGGTCTCCTGTTAGCTAATACACACATCTCCCACTCGGTGTGGGTCCAATGAACTTCTGTACTCAGGGGGCATTGCCAGTGCGGAGCAGGTAGTAAGGAATGGCAGTGAGCATACATATTGTATATCTCCTCTGTTCACACACATGCTCCATTGTCCCACTGGACTTCATTTAAAAATACGAGTTCAAAGATAAACTTACCAAGAATTTCAAACAGCAACCAGCAAAATACTCAAGTCAAAATGTAGGGCCCTACTGAGCAGGGGCCCTGCACAGGTTGCTCTAAAAGCTGGTAGTGTGGGTGGGTATGGAGCATGAACATTTTGGTAGGCAAGTACTTTCTTCTTTGGATGTGTCATTGTTTCAAAAAGTTGAAAGGCTTATAAGAACTAGAAACAGTTACAGTGGGCATTTACTACTGTTCTCCAATATCCAGTTCTCTTCTCCTTCTAGGCTAAACCCATCTTGAAGAATGTCCATGTGACTTTGGTAATAAAATGTGCATAAAATGACATGTCTCTTTTGGGCAGTATTTAAGAGTTAGTGTGTGACCTTCAGCTCTCTTCTCCCCACCAAAATGACCAACAATATCCAGATGGAGTCTCCAACAGTTCAAGTCCCTGAACAAGAATAAGGGAAGCAGAGCCCCAGCTGTCCCACCACCCTCCTCTTCTGACCCAGAGTGGGCATGTACCAAGAAAAAAACCTTTTTCATAAAGATTTTGGGATTTGCTATTACCCAAACTAATACAGTGTTATTACTGTCTCACCCTCCCCTGAAATGTAACATTCATAACTATACCACGGCTTAAAATTATCTTTGGAATAACCATAAAATGTGTATTTTAAAACCATAATCTATATATTTCTTTCTAAAGGTGACTCAATTTTTTTCTTGAAATAGAAATTACCTTTGGTAAATTTTGTGGGTATTACTGTATTTTTAGGACCATAAAACACACCTAGGTTTTAGAGGAGGAAAATAGGAAAAAACTTTTGAAGTAAAAAATGTGGTAAAATATTTAATAACAAATAACATAATATTTTACCAATATAAACATAAACAGCACTCAACTGTTTTTGCACAACCTGTGTGGCTCTGCAGCTGTTGCTAGATTATAGTTCCCATCATTCCAACCTGTCCAAGCATGATGGGAGTTGTAGTTTTGCAGCAGCTGCAGGGCTGCATTGACAGGTGACCCTGCAGTGGACTTTGTCTATATTAATGTTAATGGAGGACACACCAGTCACCTGATGGAGGCATGTGTGGGCACTGCAGGCTTTCTCCTCCTAATGTGCCTGCACCACCTGTACCCTCCTCCCTAGCACTATACTATCCAGCAGTGGGGACTCCGCTTCTGCCTCCCTTGCTTCACATGGCCAGGACACCCCCTCCTCCCAGCCCAGGGCCCACAGCATCGCCCTGCTCCTGTTTTCGCATGCTCCCTGCAGCGGTGCCCCTGCTCCTGCCTCCTGTGACCCCACTCCACCACTGCTCCACCTACCCCCCACACCCGGCAGCGACAGCAAGCCAGGCAAGCTACATTTGGACTATAAGACTCACCTCCTTTTCTCCCAAATTTGGGGGTGTGTGTCTTATAGTCCGAAAAAAATGGTAGTTGAGTATTTAACCATTGTTAATTTTTGTGTGTTATTCGAAGGGCAAAACACAAGGTTAAAGTTCTAAAAGTTGAACCTCATTTTCATTTGTATCCAGGGATCTCCTCTGATATCCCAGAGTCACTGTAATATCCTAGAGTCCATATTCATGCTATTGGGCAAAGCCTTTTCCTTTTAGCCCACTTTGACAAATAGAGAAAATAATAACTCCACTGAATATTTTCTCTTGCTGTACCTCCAATAGTGGAGTGATCAGGAAAAGTGTTTTCCCAAAAAAAGGATACAAAGAAAAACCAAAGACCTGAACAACCTGAGCCTGAATAACTCTATATACCTGAAATTCTTGTCAAGATATTACATATATGGTAAATTGACAATTTGTATTAAATTCTTCTTCTTTCTCTGGCCTCTGGAAAGAAGGACTCAACTGGGGAGAGCTAGTTATAAGAAGGAAAGAACATGGAAAACTCATTTTAAAAGCAACAATAAAAACTGGCATCAGAGATATTTGATGGATTCTTTGTATTCAGAATTTATGCTCTGAGGAGAAGAAAAGCCAATGAATATAAAGATCCAAGGAGCAAATTAACAGTTCTCGTGGTTGGTCTTGATATTTGATGTCAGATAAATTTCAATGAACTAAGTCTCCAATTTCTTTCTTAGAGCAAATATAGAATCTGCTCTCTATAGACTTTAACAGATGGAAAAGAAATACACTGAATTATGTAAAATGTTAACTCTGAGATCCAGTTATCTGAAGACTCATATAATTCCTAGTAAACTCCATATGTCTGGAAATACATTTGTAGATTTAATGTTTTCTGGCTTGACTATCTTTGGGTGACCCTGAAGTTTCATTGTAGTTAAAACCTTGCAAATTTGTGAGAGCACATATGTGAATAAATTGCCACAAATTTGGGATATCTGAGTTGCTACAGAGGAGGTGTCCCTTTCCTGCTGCCCAGCAGCTCCACCTCAGCGCACCCTTGCTGTTCACATACTCAGTAAATACAAGAGGTATAAAAGAATGTGTGTGAGTAAAGGGCCTCGCAAAGAAACATAGTTTCTAGTCCTAATATTGTTGAAGAAAGGGTAACAAAAAATTTTAATGTAAAACTCTAAGAAAGTAATTGTTCTTAGCCAGAAAATAATTTGGGGGTTAAATATAGCCTATTGTAAAAATCTCTTTCATTTGAAGTTGACTATATGATGAGTCTTCCATGTATGAGAGAGAGAGAGAGAGAGAGAGAGAGAGAGAGAGAGAGAGAGATTGGTTTATGAGACTGTTTTACTTCCCAGCCAGGGCACAACTACTTTTCAAGTGAAAAACAAAACTTCTGTGAAGTGTGAAATGCCTTTAACCAGTAGTTGAGGAAATGCACTGGAAATAATTTCCTTTGACAGAAATGGGACTCAGGAGAAGGTATGTTTAAACGTGTCTGTAGAGGCATGTTTATGAAGCAATTGGTGATGTAGCTTCTATTGCCGCAATCAAAACACCAAAAGTAAAAGATGATTCAACAATCTGCATAATATGATGCAAATAAAAGGGGAGGAGGTTTCAGGTAACCCTCCACTCAAACTAAAGAAATTTGTACAGGAAACATGCCCTAATGTAGAAGTGTATAGACAGTGAATCTGCCTACATTCAAAGGCAATGTTATCTTTATGGCAGGAAATGGACAGAGTTGCAAAGGAGACAAAAGCAGTTGTCAATCTGTTCTTTAAGGAAGCACTTAACAACATTAAGGATGCCTTCCCAGATGGGTCCTTGGCTTTCTGCTTTCATAATCCTCTACCATTCCCTTCCCACATTTCTTCCAACTTTGATGCTGGAAAATCACTCAGAAGGGTGACTTCATTCTTCTCTGTTCACAATACTTTTGAACAACCACAGTTACATTGTCTCATCAGCATAGACTGAATTTTGCAGTTTCAGACCATGTTTACAATTAGAGTTACTTCAGTAATTATGCAAGTAGGATTGTCTTACTTTAGTTTATTCACCTTAATAGTTTTATATAATCCTGTATTTACTCTAATCCTGTATTTACTCTAATCCTGTATTTAGAAACTCTTTCCAACTTTGAAGAAATTTAAAATTTAAGTAATAATTTTCTGTAATTCATGGGGGAAATTAATATCCGGTGGTAGTATTTAGAAAGTTGGTTATTCACAACAAATCCATGACTTTAGGTGTACTAACAGATACCAAAGGCCTATGTTTTCTGTTCATACAATTAGCCATTTACACTGTCAATGTAAGAAACATCCAAACCTGTAAGAATTTTTATGAGTTTGTTTGAGCCAAACTTATGACAATTGCCAGGAGGCAAAACCCCAAGAGGTTGAGAAAATGCTCCAGAGAATGGCAGTTTTGCACCTTATTTTTTAAATATACATTTCAATTAAAAAAAAAAGAGGCATAAGGGGGTTACATGAAATTTATTGGTGATAAATTAGGGAGGCAGGAGAAAGCAAAATAGTGGAATGTTTGAGATTGGATAAAAAGTAAAACAGAAAGATACATACTTCTTTTGCATTGGTGGGTATAAAATAGTTGACAGTTAAAAATTAACACGGTATCGATGACAATGAGGGGATTTGTAGTCTCCCCCTGCTGCATGCTTTCAGGGCTTTGGAAAAAGAAAATTTGACATTCCAAAGGTACATTACCTAGATGCAAAAAGACTACAGGCTCAGTTAAGGTAAAGGTTGACCTTTGTTAGGGAAAATTAGTGGCCTAGGACATCACTACCCACCGTGACTTGCTGTTTAGTTAGAAAGTTTTAAATTTCAGACCATCCTGTATGGTTACTTTATGTCTCTGCGTTTGTGAAGCCACCATGCAGGCCTCCCCTGAGTTTGTCGGGTTTACTGTGTGGCCCCTTTTCGTCATCAACATATTGTTACTTGGTTTCATTCTGTATATTTTTAAAACCACTCTCAGTTTAAATATTTTTTAAGTAACAAAAAAGGTTTACAAAGATGCAAGGAGAAAAGAGTCAATATAAGTCAGCCAGAACTCAGCTCTGCTGCTGTGTTCCCATAAGCCCAATAGAGACACAAGAGACTTGAAAATTAAGTTGCCTTTTGAGAGTTAATCTTATAAATAAAACACATATTAAATTGGAGTTCTGAAGAACTGGATTAAAAAAGCAAGAAATACCTGGGAATCTAATAAAAATTTGCCCAAAAGTCAAAAAAGCTGTAGCTTAATCATCAGTGTCAATATACCTACAGAAAAGATGTTCATTTCCAGCAGTAAAGCAAACTAGGTAAACTTGTCAACCCTTCATGTGAAAACAAATAAAGCAATAAAATTTACAGCCATATTTTTAATGCATTAGTGATCTAGCAAGAAAATAAGGAATACTCAGGCCAAAAACTAAGTGATAAGAAGTAAAAGAGCCCAGAGATAAAAGCTGAGCAACACAACTGATTTTTTAATTTCAGAGCATTTGCTGAACTGGGTAAACTTGAACTTTGGTTTTCAGGGCTTCATGGGTACTAGAGATAAGAGACAAAATCCAGGAACCCCAAGAGTTGGGAGGGAGCATCTATTATGAGACCTAATGAAACTGGGATGTTAAACACCTCACCCCATTCTAGTTATGAGGAGCAAGCAATAAACTTATTCTCTCCTTCCCTTACCCCAGAAGACTACAGGGAGAATTCTTTGCCTCAAACCTTATTAAAAGGCAAGCAAAATCTCACTTGAGAATTTGTAAGCAAACAAATAGGCTTATAGCCTGAATTCACTTTTCATGGGTGTCCAACCTGCGGCCTAACACAAAATCATAAATTTACTTAAAACATTTTTTTTTTTTGCTCATTGGTCTTTGTTACTGTTTGTGTATTTAGTGTGTGGCCCAAGACAGCTCTTCTTCACCCAGTGTGACCCAGAGATGCCAAAAGGTTGGACATCCCTGAATTTCTAGATGGTCAACCTGGTATACCTTTGAGCACCTGGCAAAAGGAAACCTACCTTCATTTTTGTCCTCAAGACCTTCCCAGAGAGAAGATGCTATAAAATATAATATGGAATCAAAAACTATAACTGAGCAAACCGGGGCTCCTCCATGTGGCCCCTCGATGCATGACCCACCATCAGTGTTGAAGGAAACGGTTTTTACTTACAGGACTCTGCCCTCAAGGGGCTGAGCCCACTCCCACTCGGAGCCCTGTTCTCCCATAAGATCTAGCGCTCCCCCCCGCTCCGCACCAGTGGAGCCCGTCTACAAGCCAAACCATTCCCAGAAGTTCCCCCATATCCGTATCTGTTCTTAAGCCCGCTGTGCAAACAGGTCTCCATCCTCTCTGGAATGTTCTCTTGTGGGTTTCAGAGTCGCCATCCTCTCACAGCAGCTTTCTCCTTCAGGATCTGGGGTACGCTGTCCTCAGCGCCGTGTAGTGGTCCAGGAAACATGTGCCATGTTACACTGGATCATGGTGGAGTCCAGGGAGGCACACATTCCAAGAGAGTGTCTTCTCTGTGCATCCTTCACAGAAGTAGAAGTCTGCGGCTTGGCATTCCCAGCTCAGCTCCAAGCATCTCCCACGAATCCGTGCTTGGTTAGGCAAGTCCCCACACTGCTCCCTCAGCTCTCTCCTCACACTCTTTCCTCCTGCATGGCTTCTACCCCTCTCTTTTAGACCTCGTGGTGGAATACTCCTTTTTCAGCCCACCCTTATTTTAAATGCTTGGCCCGGAACTTCTTATGTGACCTCACATCCGACCCCTCCTAAGATGTAAGGGAACTTTTACCAGTTCCCCTGTATCTTTTACCTTTTTTTAGCTGCTATCTCTAGCCAGGGCAAGAGTTCTCAGTGACACAGGGGCATCTGGCTCCGGCCTCACACAGATGCTGTAGAAGCTCCCCTCAGCTATGTCATGAATCCCTGAACGCTCTGAAAGTCACACACACCTTTTGCTTAGGGGCACAACACAACTATTAACTTGCCATTGTTATTCAAAGTACCTTAACTGCCATATCATCCATTTCCCCTTCCCCCAATCCAGGTTTGTGGGGAAAATGCTCTGCTATTTTCTGAGGATCCCTACTCTGCACCCCATTACAAAATCACTAAATACAAAAAATATATATATACCTTGATTGAAAACTGGAAGAACTTAGAATTAGCACAATCAGATCATCAAAGACTTCAAAGGAATTATCAGAAATGAATGTAAACTAAAAGAAAGGTATGGGAAAAACTAATAAAGAACAACAGAACCAGGAATTATCAAGCATATTAGAAAAGGAACCAAATAAATGTTACAGAAAGAAAATTTGGTAATTAAAATTAGAAGTCAAATGAACAGGTTTAACAGCAGATTAGATATAAGTAGAGAATTAGTGAAGCAGTAGGCAGGTCATAAAACAAAGACATTAAAAATAAAAGAGATTGGAACAACTGTAATAGAATAACAATTTAAAAATAATACAAAAGAGAGACACACGGAATGAGACAAAGTAAGAAAGTCTAAAATGTACCTAAATAGAGTTCCAAAATGTGATAGTTTTATGTGTCAACCTGACTAGCTTAAGGTACCCATATATTTGGTCAAACATTGTTATAGATATTTCTGTGAAAGTATTTTTTTATAAGAGTGAGACAGTTGAATCACTAGACTTTGAGTAAAGCAAAGTACCCTCCATTATGTGGATAGGCCTCATCAAGTCAGTTGAAAACCCTAATAGGAAAAGACCGATTTCTTCAAGCAAGAAGAAATTCTCCCAGCAGACTGCCTTTGGACACAGACTGTAGCTCTTCCCAGGGCCTTCAGCCTGCTGAGCCAATCGCTTAAAATAAATCAGTCTCCCCCCACCGCCCCCCCTTCCCCTTGCGCGCGCGCGCACGCGCGCGCGCGCGCGCACACACACACACACACACACACACACACACACACACACACCGTTGATTCTCTTTCTCTGGAAAACCCTGACTGATAAATGCAAAGAAAGAGAGAGAAGCAATATTAAGGAGATGATTTCTGAGAATTTTTCAGAACTGATGATAGACACCAATGTACAGACTTAAGAGTATTAGTGATTACGCACGAACACGGAATAATAAATATAAAGAAGTCCATAATAGTCAAATGTTCTTGAGGCAAATTGACTTCATTAGTTTTTGAGTCCCTTCTTTCACTTAGATATTTGGCCTAGTCAGTCCTTGCTATTTTACAGTCCTATTGAATGCTTTTAAAAATAGGTTTAAAAATATTTTTTATTTTGTATTTTAGGGGTTTTTTTTCTTTTCCTTTTTTCTGGGGACTATAAAACACCCAGACATTTATACTACTGGAATAGAAAACCAGTTCATTTGTTTTTAATTTAATTTAATTTTATAAAGGGCATTTAAGGTTATGAATTTTCTTTTGAATACAACTTTAGCCATTTCCCATAGGTTTTATTATATATTGCTATCCTTTTGTTAATGTTTAAATAAATTGTGATCTCAGGTTTTATTTCCTCTTTGACTCAGAGGATATTTTGAAAAACATTTTTTAATTTGGAAGAGGTTAAGTATTTCTGTTTTGTTATGTTTCTATATTCCTCTGTTGATTTCCAGCTTAATTTAATTGTGGGCAGAGAATGTGGCCTGTAAAATCTTTATGTTCTGGAATCTATTAAGATTTTCTTTGAGCCAAGTACATGATCAGTTTTTATGGATATTCCATAAGCAATTGAAAAGAATGTGTTTTCTCTGTTTATGGAAACCCTGTGTAAACAGGGATAACATTTATACTTTAAATGAATGTGCTTTTCTCTTTTACATTTCCATATGTGTGTTTTTCTTCTACTCCCCAGAGTAATCTTTTGCTTTATGTGGGAATTTGGACAGTTACAGCAGAGATAAAAAGAGAAAGTGGTAGTCTGTGTATAGCTTTTGATCATCAAAACAGGATTTTTAAAATCTAAAGTAAAATAACATTCTTAGAAATCAGGCTTTCAACAAAGAAAAAAAAGATTTTTTAAATTCCTCATACTTCATTAGCATTTCCAAATTCAGGCCTGGGGATTTGCATGCTGAATTTAAAGTAAACCATGAGTAGACCAAATTCATTCTGTGAAGCCCTTTCTAGGAGATTACTCTGTCTGGTCTCGTTCTTTGTATTGGAAGAGGGAAAAGATCCAAGATCTGACCCCCTTCCTCTGGGCTAACGTCTAGGATGGGATGGGTCTGAGGGTGATACTTATCCTGAGGGTGGAGAACATAAAGAGACCTCCTCACCTCGTGTGTTTCAGAGTCAGACTGTTACAATATAAATATGGTCCCATGGTAAAGATAGATAAGTTGGAGCCTTTATCTCTTTCAACATTTTTGTGGTATGAGAGGGAATCAGAAGTTTCCATATACCCCTAGGGGGATGGCTGGCTTCTAGAGTGAGCGCTGACCTGACCCCACCACAGAGGTGCAGGTGGACCAAAGCTAGGGCCGTGACGCTGGTTTGACTTGGAGGAGTGTGCAAGCAGTGACTACCAAATTTCAAGGAGGGCTACTAGGGCCCAGAGAAGGGTAATGAAGCCACCAGCCACAGCCTTAGGCAGTGGATTCCTCCTAACTAGGTTGACCATCATTACAGAAACCTAGTGACTCTGAGGACAATACCAGGTCTTGCCCACACAGATCCGAGCCCCAACTACTGTGTAACTGACATCACCTTGGGAGTCGTAGGATTTGGAAGAAAAAATATGAAACTGTGAGTATATACCCAAAAGAAGCTAAAGATGCAAGAGTGACTGAGATACCATTAATTAGCAAACGAAATACTACTCCTTTTAGTGCCCAGTCAGGAAAAGCTTGTGAGGAAGATTAGATTTAATAAGATATAAAGAAGCTACAGTGGGTTTTTTTTTTTAACATATCCAAGTAGTTGTGGGTACAAATGTATGACTTCATTATCAACTTGCCTGTCTCAAATTAAATTTGTTGCTTGTCCTAAGTTTTATTTATCCCTTACCTACTTTTTGTCAATTTGAGCTGCTAAATTCTAAAAGAAGAATATGATCTCCTCTCCCCATTTAATAGTTTTATCAAGTTCTGCTTATGGGCATTTTTGCCATACATGTTTTGCTGTGTCGAGGTTTGATAACAAAAAATGTTATGTTTTCTTTATGGGTTCTATTATTTATCTTTACAATATGCTCATTTCTATCACATTTGATGTTTTTGACTTTGAAATCATATTATTGGATGACAACTAGACATTCTTGCTTCCTTTGTGTATGTTTCCTAGGGTTGCCATGATGGAGTGCCAAAAACTTGGTGACTTAAAACCACAGAAATGTAATGTCTCACAGTTCTGGAGGCTAGAAGTCCAGCACCAGGTGTCGACAGGACCTTGTTTTTCCTGATGGCCCTAGGGGAGAACCCTTCCTTGCTCTTCTAGTTTCTGGTGTTTGTCAGCAATCCTTGGCATTTCTTGGCTTGTAGATGCGACATTCTAATCACAAGGTCAGTTTTTCCCTGGCTGTCTTAACATTGCCTTCCTTCTGTGCATATCTGTGTTTGTGTCTAAATTTTACGTTTTCATAAGGACACCAATCCTATCAGACTTGGACTCACCCTAATGACTTGATTTTGACTTGATTACCTCTATAAAGAACCTATCTCCAAATAAGACCACATTCAGAGGTACCAAGTAAGGTGTGTTCTGAGGGTCAGGACTTCAAAATAGGTTTTTGAGGAGACAGGGTTTAGAGCCGTAACGCTTTGAGGTTGCATGATCTATTTGGCTCTTTCCTTTATTTTCAACCTTTTTCCTTTTGTTCCTGGTGCATTTCTTTTAGACAAAATATTTAAAACCCTTTATTTTTTTATATGGACTTCAACTCACTTATATGAGTTTTAATGCCTTTGTTTTATGTTGCATCTACTATGGTCCCTCTTTCCCCTTTCCTTAGTTGTGCTGGGTTGATCACCTGGTTACTACGCTTCCATGAGTAGGATGCAACTCTGAACGCTTCCACTTTTTTACTTCTTTTGTTCTCTCTCCTACCCCTATTTCAGTTTTTTTCCTTAGAGTATATGGAATTTTAGTTTATGATTATTTTTACATCTTTATTCCTCCTGTTTTCAAAGATCTTAATCCTTATACAGCAGTTTGCAAGCACATTGGCATCATCCATTTAGATTTAATTATGAGTTATGTTTAATTTATGGCTTGCCAGTGTTTCTTATATATTTTTTCTAACTCTAGTTTGAAATCTTTGCTCTGAATTTAATTTTTATTTAGTTGAAATACTTCTCAGTCAATGTCTTCAGTAAGAGTATATGTCCATGTATTTTCTCTGCCATTGTATGTCTGAAAAAAATCAGTCTTTTGCTTTCATGTATAATGATAACATGACTCAGAATAGGAATCCTGATTTATGGTCCTTTTCTTTCAAATGTCTGTAAATGTTGTTTCACTATATCTAAAGTAATGCAGATGAGAAATCTAAACCTGGCCTGATTATCTTTTTGTTTAGACAACCACATTTCTGAAAGCTCATAAGATTTCTTCTTTGTTCTTGGGGTTTTAAAATTTCAGTAGGATGGAGTCAGGTTTGTTTCTTTTCCTGAAGTCAGCCTGCTACTTCATGAACCTTTTAAAAAAATTGTTTGTTTGTTTGTTTGTTTATGTGTTTGTATATTTATGTGTTTATTTATTTATTTATAGAGAAGAGGAAGGGAGAGAGAAAGAAAGGGAGAGAAACATTGATGTGAGAGAGACACATCAGTCAGTTGACTCTCAGATGTGCCCCAACTGGGACCGAACCTTCAACTCAGGCATATGCCCTGACCCAGCAACCTTTCACCCTGCAGTATGATGCTCAACCAACTGAGCCATACCTGTCAGGGCTCATGAGCCTTTTTAATATGAAAACATTTTTTTGGTTCAGTAAAGTTTTTCTTTGTTTATTGCATATAGGAGACCATTCTGTGTGGTGTGGGAAATGTAGCTCAGCTCCCACTCGGAAAGGCCAGTGTAAAGTGAGGTCTGGTACACAGGACCCACGCCCACAGACAGGTTCTCCCGTGGGGAGTCAGACCTGCACTGTACCTAGGCCTCTTTGAGACTTGCTTTTGCTAAAACTCCCTGACCCTGAATTGAGGCAGCAAGCGTTTACTGCATATCTTTAAAATAACTTCCTAAAATCTATGCTAAACCTCCCAAGAAGTATAACTAGTTCAACCACGTTTTGCTTTACTTTTGCAAATACCCTCCTTTTTTGATATAATTAGCAACATGCTCTCCTTTGTTATCTGTAAAAGGTAACCACCTAAAGCAAATGTATACATAGTAAGTGAGGACCATCCTCAATGTAATGTGCCCAGAAAAGCAATAAAAGCTTGTCCAGGCAAGGGTCGAGCCTGGCCCTCTCTCATTCAAGAGAGTGGCCATGCCATCCCTTTTTCTCCACAGGACTCCTATAGTCTGTGTGAATTTGTCTGTCTCATCCATAATGCTGCGGACACTACAGGCAGGTGTCCACATCAATTGCATAACTGCATCTTCTCTGTCAATTCCTTTTTTTCCCCCCCTAAACTTATGATTCCCATTTTAGGACTTTTGGGTATACCTTCCATGGATCAGCCTTTTACTCCTAGCTTTTTCTGTAATCTTGCTTAGGGATGTGAGATAGTGTCTCCATCTGTATGTAGATCACTCATTTTCCTTTCAGCATTGTTCTTTTTCTTTTCCCTTTCTTGAATTGTTTGGTTACTTTTTATTTTGATATAATTTTTAAAGTTGCAAGAATAGTACAAAATAATCCTTTACTGATTGTTTATATTTTGCTCCATTTTTTATGAAATTTTTAAGTAGGAAATCATGTTTTCTGTTTATCAAAGGTACTTTATCATATTTGTCGCTATTATGAATGGAAATTTTTTCATTACATTTTGTAATTGGTCATGTATAAAAATTGGTAAGGGAATAATTATCTAGTAATCTGACTTTTTAATTAATTTTTTATATTAATCCTAGGTTTTTCAGTTAATCTTTTGTATTTTCTCAACAGCTGATGATATCTACTGCAAAACATAACAACTCTGTACCTTTCTTTCCTATAATTGAATTTCCTACTTCCTTTTTTTTATGTTATTATTTTGACAAGGGCCTTCAGAATAATGTCGAATAACACCCATGATCTTCCTGGTCTTGTTCCAAATCTTAATGGAACTATTTCTTTCCCAAGTAATTGAGGAATGTCATTTGTAGTTCACCGTGGAATGTGGTATTTGCTACTACTGTTTGAAAAATGTCCCATCTCAAGTTAACAAAGTTCCGTGTACTTCCAGTTTAAGAGTTTTGGTTAATAATAGATTTTAAATTTTACCAAATCTTTTTGTACCTATCATAATGAGCACATAGTTGTTCTCATGTAATCTATCAATATAGCAAACTACATTAATACGTTTTCTAATTTTTAGCCATCTTTCCATTCTGGTAATAATGCTTATTGCTCAAAGCATATTCATCTTTTTAACATATTATTATTTTTTATGATTTTTTTCTTTTTTTTATTCAAATGAATGTTCAAGTACAGTTTTCTCCCCTTTACTCCCAATCAAGCCCTCCCACCCCCCCACCCCACCTCCCTCCCATTACCACCCTCCCCCTAGCTTTTATCCATGTGTCCTTTAACTTTGTTCCTGTAAACCCCTCCCCCTCTCCCCCGAAATCCCTCTTCTCTCTCCTCTGGTCACTCTCCACCTGTCCTCTAATGCAGTGTCTTTGACCTTTTTAACATATTATTGCATTTAATTGCCTGTAATTAATTAGGATTTTTATGGCTATATCTTCAGTGGTACTGATATTTTCTCCCCATATCCTGGTTTTAGTGTTGCAGCTATATAAATTGCATATCTTTTCCTATGCCCTTAAACACATTTTAAATAAGAGAAGTATTTACAATGATTAAGTTTGAGGGCTTAATCAACCTCTTGGAGGCTAAGTATAGAAAGTTAAATAAAACTAAATGATAATAAACATGTTTTCTGTACTCTTCTCACTTTATCAGAACAGAATCTTTCAACATGTCAGCTGAACGTAAGATATCAGTTGCTCAGGGCCTCACAGGTACCGAACTAAGGATGAAGTAATGTCATTTCAGAAGTGTCAAAAACTTAGATTTGCAAAAGTATTTCAAAATTTATGTACCTTATAAAGCAAATAGTACTAAAAGTGACATCAAAAAAGCCACCAAACCGGTGTCCCTGCCCCTGCTTCCCCAGCCCCAAAGGCATCTACTGGATGCCTCTTCTGTTATTTGTCACCATGTTCCCCAATATTAAATGCATACTGCTCTCACTTGACTCATCAGTTTATATGTAATCCATTATTTTCCTGTTATGGTGGCTGAAGATTTTAACTTTCAAGGACTTTCTACTCTTTTCCCAATTCTCTATAAATAATTATATCTTTTCTTTTTAATCTATAGTCATTTTTATGTTCAATAAATTTTCCATGCTACTGAACTGAGTCGTACAGGCTTATTACATTCCCTTTCTTATAAGAGACTTTGATTTTCTTGTCATTATTCATTGCCTAGTGTTTAGTTTTCTCTGAGCCTATTGCTAAGTCTTCCAGTACTTCCCAATAGCTCTGTAGAGTGCCTCTCCATACAGTTTCCCACAGTCAGTCCTGCTGGGTAAGCTCCCTCCCCACGTTCCTCCAGCTGATCTGCTCTGGTCTTCTGGTGAGCGGCACAGCTCTCAGCCTGGGAATCCCTTTAGTACTTTCTTTCCCTGGTGTCCTGCTTTGCATTTCCAATTAGTCCTTCTTTTGATAGAACATATATGCCAGCAGCTTCCTGAAAAAGGTAATTTGAGACTGAAAAGTTTTGAGACTTCATATGTCTGGAAATATCTTTATTATGTCCTTATGCTCAATTTGCCAGGACATGACATTGTAAGTGGAAATTAATTTTGTAGCATTATTCTTTTTTCTTCTGGCTTCCAGTGTTACTCCTGATACATCACCATCATTTTCTTATTCCCAATGTGTTTTGTGTGATTTTCTCTCTGGAAAACTTTGGGATATTCTTGTCCCTGGTAAGAATAAGTAATATTGTGAATAACTACTATGTATATGGAGACTATTCTTCCCACTTCATATGTTATTCAGCCACTTGATCCTCAAAAACCCTATAAGGTTTGAAACTATAATTATTCACATTTTACAGAAATAGAAACCATGAAACAAAAAGATTGGTTATTTTCCTAAGGACATAGACCTATAAGTTAATGCACCAGGAATTTATATCCAGTTGGACTCTACAGTCCATGCTGTTAACCACTATTCTTGACTCTTCAAAAGGAACTTCCCACTAATGCAAACTTTTTGGCACTAGGTCCAAGTGGTAGGGATTAACACCACCTGGCATTTGGGTTCTTAACCTATGCAAAAGATCAACACTAATTATGAAGCAGTTTCTCTCTTTACTACAGGGCCTTAAACATTTCCTAACAGCCAGCAGGTAGGGAGTTTCCAAAGGCAGAACAGGTATGATTTTCAGCACGTCTCATACCATTTACAGCCAAATAGGAGGTTTGCAGAGGGTGAGTCATTGTCTGCAAAGCAAACCAACAGCACTATAGTCAGTAGCAAGCTAGTCCTCTTTGTGATGTCTTGAGGTGTCTTGTTCCCAAATGCTGCTCAATGTTCATGCCCTTATCTTTCACAGTGACCTTCTTCTAGGAGTGGTCTCCCAGAAGACCACTACGGATGCTAATCATTGGTGCATGATTGATCTCAGTTCTGTGATATTCTTTGCCTTTTTTTATGATGTTTTAACACATTTATGTCTTCCCAGCTAGACTGTGGGCAGAACTACCTTATGTATCTTCTGACTCTTCATGGTGACAGAGAGATGAAACACACACACACATACTTATATATATATGAAGATGTATATATACAGATATGAGAGTTGAATATATGTATAAATATCTATAAATATATGTGGGCACATGCTATTCAAAGGCTTTTTACCATAAAGATCATATATCTTCATGTTAAAAAAATTAATACAGCTCTGGCTGGTGTAGCTCAGTGAGTTGAGCGCAGGCTGCAAACCACAGGGTTGCCGGCTCGATTCCCAGTAAGGGCACATGCCTTACTGGGCAGGTCCCTAGTAGGGGCCATGTGAGAGGCAACCACACATTGATGTTTCTCTCCCTCTCTTACTTCCTCCCTTCCCTTCTCTCTAAAAATAAATAAAATCTTTTTAAAAATTAATACAGTACAGAAGAGTGGAAAGTGAAAGTTAATGTCAATTCTTGTGTCTCCTGACCCACTTCTTTCATCTCCTGCCTTCTAATTGCCTATTCCCACTCCACAGAAACAACAATGATTACTTATGTGGCTCTTTCCAGAAACTTCCAATGTATATAATAGCATTTTCTATTATATAATAATATGTATATATTTATTATATCTTAACATAAATTGGATCATGTAATACATTGATTACAGTTCTGAAACTTGGCAATTTCACTTGTAATGTTCTTATTTTTTGTAATACACTTTCTGTAAGTGCAAAGTCTTACCTTTTTAAACAGCTGTGTAGTATGAATTAATCCACTTTATTAACTAGTAATCTATTAATGGGCATTTAAGTCCTGTCCAGGTTAGGTTTCTTTTTGTTGTTTTTGTTTTGTATTATAACTAATGTTGCAATGAAAATCCTTGAGAAAACATCTTTAATCATTTATGCAACTATATTTATAAATAAACTCATAGAAGTGGAACTTCTGGGCCAAAGGGTATATGCATTTAAAATTGTGATTAAGTACAGCCACACTTATTTCCACAAAAGTTATGCCAAAGTATGCTACCATAAACAGTGTTTAATAGGATCTGTTTTCCCTATCATATCCAATTCCAAATCATGTAGGTTTTTAATGTTACCTCATCTAACATGTAAAAAATTTGCATCTCTGCTATTTCAGATCCTTTAATCATGATTGAAATTGGCCATATTTTTAGACATTTGTTGAGTATTGGTCTCTTGCAATGAACTGATTCTCTATCATCTGGCCATTCTCTAGTGGGCTGTTCATTGGTTTGTTGGTTTGCTTGACTTTTTCTTTGATTTGTAAGAGGTTTTTTGTTTATCATTTTGCTCTTTAGTATATTAACAAGATTCATTCATTACCAGTTACATGTGTTGCCAATAGTTTCCCTGGTTTGTTGTCAATCTTTTAACCAAGTTTTTTGTCTGTTTTAACTTTTTTACTTTGTGTGTAAATGTGAGAATGTTTATGAATTAAAGCATCTGAAAAGAATAGAGGACTGTATAAAGCTCCTAAGCACAAAGGAGTGAAGAGAATGAGGGAGCAGGAAAAGATATAAGGGAACTTTCCAACTCTGTTGCTCATGTGCATTTTTTCCTTCCATAAAAGTCCTAAGCCTTACACAGAAGCCAGGAAACAATCATTATCTAAACCTGAAACTCCTGTTGACTATGTAGTTTTAGTGAAAAAACAAAGTCAATGAAATAATTTAAGAAATACATTGTTAGATAAAAAGTATCTTCCCCCCACCAAAAAAAGATTATAGGCTATTCAAGATTGGATGACAAATTAATATGCAACTTGTCTAAGCCAACTCTTTCAGCCAGCTTAATTGTCATCAGCCACTATAATTTATTAACAGTGAGGTGAGAAAAGACATGAATCAGCTTAATGTGATATAAGTAGGGCGTTGCTATAGCAACAAGATGCAGTCTGTTTTCTACTATTTATGTATGGTTTATTTTCTCCAGAGCCTCTGAGTTATTGCTTGAAACAAATGGAATGAGAAACAGCTTGTTCTGAACACTACCCCCAGCCCTCAGTGTGTATGTGTATATAAAACCACATTCTTTTCATGAGAGGAAATACAAAAACACTTGAATTGTTAAAAAAAATTATGTTTATAGCAACAAAGCTAACTACACAGTGTCCAATCTGCTGTGATTTTGTAGAATTCAGGGTTGTATTTTTCCACCTCTGAGACCCGAGATTCCTCACTGAAACCTCTGGGAGAAAACCTGGAACACACGCTGGAAGCGAACCCAAGGCTAATGTTGCTTCTCAAAGGAACATTCATATCCACTCTCCAGACTTCAGGACTGCTAGAACCAACTCTCCACTCCTTCAGGGAGTGAGCAGACTAAGCCTGCTCACTGACATTTTATTTTAGGCAAGCTCAAAAATTCAGAAGAAAAGTCCAGTCCAGGGAGGAAGCCAGGGCCAAATTTGTGAGTTTGCCTGCTCGTGGAGAACACACAGGTGCTTAAGGAAACTTACCAGCCAGTAAGCAGCCCCACCTTTGCCATAAGTACCTTGCATGGAATAGATGTATTTCATAAAGAATCTCCATAATTTTCCCCATTCCCCACTTTCCCTTGAGGTTGTTAATTTAGAGGTTTTAGATCAAAGATGGACTTGCTCATCTCCAGGCCATAGAAACCTTCAGGGTTCAGTTGAGCAGAGAAGGAACAGTAAGAGTCCCTCCATCATTTGCTTTCCTCATTCCACCTCCCAATTCCTATCATAGTTGTCCCCACACTCTGTAAAGACAGGAGACATAAAACAATGGAGAAATTCAACTCTTGGTATTTTTATTCCACATTAAATGTGAGTTGATGTTTGTTTGGCTATTTTATTTGACTCTTTAAATCACTTCATATGTTTAGCAGTTCTTCCAGATCAGATCCTCATAGTCACCATCTACAGCATGACTCAGGTCTTGAGCTAAAGAAGTTCAGAAATGACCACTAGCACTCACTTTTCATAAAATGGCTCTCAGACCTCAGATTCTAACATGCTTACCTTCAGGATCCCCACACCTCTTCAGACATTCCTCCACAGCTCAGGTCTGAAAAGAAGGGAAACCATGGAAGAGTACTATAACTGCTTCCAGGTCCCCTTTGGGGTCTGGGAAAGGACCTTCCCCTCACGCCATCTTCTTCTGGAGGGAAATTACATGAATCAGGATGTCATACAGCAAGTGAATTTATGCAGTTTTTTGTCACCCAGACTCATGAGTCCAGAGGACCTGTATATCACTTTATGATGCCCCACCACCTGTATTCACTATGATTTATCAATAAAGGGAGGATCTGATTCAACCCAAACTGGATCTTCCTTGAGTCAGTTTCCTTCAAGGGCTGCAGCACTTCCAGCTATACTGAACAATGGGATGTCTTCTTTTATTTATTTTTAAGTATAATTTAAATATAGTAAAGTACACAAACTTAAGTGTTCAGCATAAAGAAATTTTCTTATGTGTGTACCCACAACCACCTTCTAGACCAATATATAGAAGCTTCCCTTATCCCTGTTTTCAGTCTATATCTCTACAACGGCATACACAATTCTGATCTCTATCATCATCTATGAGTTTTGCTTGTTCTTAAACTTTATATAAATGAAATTAGATGATACAAACTTTTTTTGGTATCTGGCTTCTTTTGCTCAACATTATGTCTGTGAGTATCAATCATGAATGATAATATATGAGCAGTTCATTTATTTTTAGCTGTGTAGTACTCTATGAATATTCCACATTACATTTATTCACTTTTCTGATTGATAAATATCTGAGGACTTCCAGTTTAGGGCTACTGTGAATAAAGGTCTATGAAAATTCTGATACATCTCTATTGATGAGCATGTGTAATTATACAGAGCTGAATTATATAGAGTCATAGGTAGGTTTAGGTGCAGTGGTAACTTTCAAAGTTCCCAAAGTGGTTGAATCAATTTACACTCCCAACACATCCTTGGCAATCTTGGTATGGTTAGTCTTTTAAATTTTAGCCACTTTGGTGGGTGAGTAGTATTATCTAACTGTGGCTTTTATCTGATGAC
The DNA here is from genome assembly GCA_004024845.1 of Tonatia bakeri. NCBI lineage: Eukaryota > Metazoa > Chordata > Mammalia > Chiroptera > Phyllostomidae > Tonatia > Tonatia bakeri. The sequence continues at coordinate 20,057 of PVIA01005030.1, forward strand.
TAAAGATACTGAGCACTTTTTCAACTGCCAGGCCCAGGGCATTTGGTCACTATGAGGTCTGCACCTGCCCGACAAGTATCCCCATGCCTGAGGGAACGAAACATTAAATAATAACTAAAAAATGCAATGTAGGTGGAGGGAGAGACCACAGAAGAAAGAAAAGCACATTTCATGCTTTTTATACAAGAGGCCCTATGTTTTCATTTTACACTGGGCCCCCAAAATTATGTGCCTGGACTCTACCCTTAGCCTGCTAAATTCAAATCCTCAGAGTAAGGTCAGGAATTCTGCATGTTCATTAAGATGTCAACATAATTGCTTTGTTCTACAGACTGTTTCCAATCAGCATATAAATATGTTCCATTTTTTCAAGGGTATGTATGCAGACAGGCAAACCAACAAACAAAGCCCCCAACACCATCTCTTTCTGAGGCCCTTCACTGTGGACTTGAGAGTTGTCTCCACACACTGCCCTCACTTCTCTATCCACTGCAAACCGAATTCAGTTGATACCATTCTACAGAAACTGCTCTTGCCAAGGTCAACAAGTACATTTTAGCTTCAAAATCCAAGGACTATTTTTCAGTTCTTGTAATAGAAACCTTAATTTAGAGTATTTACTTATTTCATAATATCTCCTTGAACTGCCCTCTTTGCCAATCAGGGTGACCCTCTAAGAACCCAGTTTATACTTTAAGATTTTTTCCTTCTGGCTGTAGATGATTGGATGAGTGGTGATCACCTATATCTATTTTAGGGCAATCAATTTTTCTCCCTCTTGTCTTCTGTCTTCCCCTTTCTCTCCCTCTATCTCTCCCTTTCTTTCCCCCAGCTCTCCCTTCCTCTTCTTCCCTCCCTCTTTCCTTCTTCTCCACGCTCTCTGTCTCCCTCTTTCCTTCCCTCTCTCAAGAATTGGGATTCTAGTTTAGTCTGGGAAAATGTTTTAACAACAACAACAACAAAGCTGTACCCTCAAAACCCTAAGGTGGCCATCTTTCAGTTCCTGCATAGCCTCGCGAGTCGAGGAAAGATGTCTGCATAAACAGGTGCACAGAGAAAACTGCAAGCATGCTAAGAGCTCTAAGTTCTTGCCTGCAGTCCTGCCTGCTCTTGGGTCCTTGTGACACTCCTGTACCCTTATAATCTACTCCTCTTTCTTACACTAAGTCAGGTTTCTGTTGGTTTCTATTAGCTGCAGCCAAAAGATTCTAATTAATACAATCCTTGTTTTTCTCAGCTTCTTGGGAAAGTTGGTTCCTACTGAGTACTCCTTTCTTCTCATCTCCTTTCTTCTCTTTACTTGGATGACTCCACCCCCCTAGATTTTCTACAGTCCAGTCAGGTCTTCATTGTCTCCTTTGCTGGGTCCTCTTCTTCTGTTTCTTTCCTAAATATGTTCCAGTTTCCATCTCTGCGTCTTTCTCTTTCTCATTTTATCACTTCCAATATCAGTCATCCCATTTATCATCTCTTTGTTGACATATCCAGCCATCAGCATTCTCCTGAGTTCCAGATGATCCACTGATTTCTTTGCCTACTGCTTACACATTTCACAGGTGCCTCAGACTCACAAGTCCGAAACCAGAGTCATTATCAGCCCTCTCCCCCAAAGCCTCCTCCTCCCCTTCCTCCTGCACTGCCTATCTCAGGGAATGGTACAGCCCAGATGTTCAACAAGAAACTTGTCCACTGTCCCCAGCTCCTCCCTCTTCTTCTCTTCTATCTGCCATCCCCCAGTCAGCCACCCTTCCAGTCCTGTCTATTCAACTTCCTGAATGTCTCTTCAAATCACCCACTTCCTTTCATTTCCATTGCTTCTAGGCTGGTGTAGGTCATATTCTTTCTCTCCAGCTTAATCATCTACTTCCAACGTTGCCCTCATTCTCCCTAACAACTTCACCCCACTCTCTACATTACAGCTGGGATGATCTCTCTGAAACGAAAAGTGAATGCACATTCCATTGCTCCTCGTGTGCCCATTTTCTGTAGCCCAGACTCTGTAATATGGTTACAAGACTCTGCATGACCTACCCTCTGCTTGCTCTCCAGCCTCAGCTTGCAACCTTCTCAGCCTCCAGTCACAGGAAATTACTTTCAGTTCCTCTAAAGTATATGCTTTTTTGTATTTCATGCCTGTGTACAAGCTGCTCCCGCTGCCCCATTACTCTAATTCTTCTGACCTCGCTATTCCCTTCTTAACTTGGTTAATTCTAACTCTTCATTCAGGTCTCAGCTTTAAAATCTCTTCTGTGGAAGTCTTCCTAGACCCTCACCCCATGTTTGTCCCTACCGCACTATCATGGTCCATTATAATTGCCAGTTTACTTATCTGCCTCTTCTATTAGATCGTAATCTTTATGAAGTCAGGGTTGTGGGCCAGGTCCTCAGTTGGGGGTGGCTGTATGGGAGGCAACTGATCAATGTTTCTCTCCATTTCTTTCTCCCTCCCTTATTCTCTCTCTAAAAATAAAATAAAAACAAAACAAAATAAACAAAAAACAAATTTTATTTGAATCTATAATATTCTGGTTTCTTTGTGGGGAAAAAACTAGTCATATTATTTTTGAGTCATTCCTTCTATTTTCGTCATTTTCCCCATCTGGTTATCAAGTTTACAAATCATTTTGTTGTTGCTGCTTACATTTTACCTCTACTGAGCATTATGGCTCATTCATAAGTTGTTTAAAAATAATACAAGGATATGGGAAAGTCCTGGAAAAGTATCCCAGAGTTGGCTAATTCATTACTACTTTCTCTTATCATGGACTGACTTCATAACTGTAGATTTTGGAGTTCATTTTTTTTCTCAGGGCTTGTGCCCTTCTGGCCTTTACCACATCTGTCTGTGTCCTTTCTTGTTATATGGCCTGTGTTAGCTTCCTTGTTTTAGCTCTTTCTAAAGGCTTTCTCCTTTAATGTTGACATTGTAACATGGATGATCCTATTCTTGTCACCCTAGCCAAATTCAGATGGAAGAAATGGTATAGTTTCATGGCATATATATATGTATGCCATAAATGCCCAGCAGTGTAAGTGTTGTCAGTCAGGTCTCAGTTCTGAGAACAGAAGGCAAACCAGGCACTCCAGCAAAGACAGTTTATTACAGGGACAGCTGCAGGCATCTGTGTACTGCAGCTGCTCAGACCAGGCTGTGAAGCTCAGTGGTGCCATGTTGGTAGTTGAAAATTATCCATGGTAAATGATTTATATTATGAAAATCACACATTATAAATCAGGGTTCCCTTTGGTATTGCTTTCTTGGAGAGCTGGTTGCTAAATATTTACCAGCACACCATTCTTTATAGGTCCTGGAGAACTGGAAAAAAGGAGGGGACACTGAGGTAACGTAGAGTAGTAAATTAGAGAAAGCTGCTATCAATCCAGGCCTGGGAGACAAAGAGAAAAGGTGGGGTTTTGAAAACCTAGATCACAGGAGGGGCTTAGATTGCGTAGAGAGGGGCTGCCCCCTGGTGCTGATACACTTGAGGGGGAGTGATGATGCTGCAGAGCAGTGCTGAAGGAAACCGGAGGCCAGACTCACTGCTGTCTCCAGGGTGAAAAGAAAAGTGTCCTGACGAGTGTGTCCTTCCTCCTCTGCCTTGAGTTTCCCTCTAGCGCCCCTATTGGCTGAGCTTAACAAGGAGAAGCAGCAAACGAGAAAGGTGGTTTGCAGAGGCCCAGAGATAGCATTTCAGAGCCACATACAGAAGGTGAGTTTGGGGTGAGAGTGAACAGCTTAATAACTAGTACACTAAGTGACTTTCCCAAGTTCACATAGTATGCGTGGTCTGACTCATTCCCTGTGATGTCTCAATACTAGAAAAGTCACTGGTGTATAATATGTATTCAGTAAACATTTGTGAAGGAAGGAAAAAAGGAAGGCTAGACTAGCCTAGTTCTACAGAGCACATTTAAAGGCAAAAGGAGTTTAAAATATCGTTGGTTGCCTGCCCTGAGATGTTAGCACAATCACAGCATCAAGTATGTCTTTATACTTGACCCAGTTGTCTCCCAGTGTCGTTTAAGGAGGTCTGGTAATTTAGAGAAATGTAGATCTGGATTCAAATCACAGCCCCACTATTTCTATTGTAGGGCCTTGGGCAAATTACTCAACATCTCTAAGCCTTGGTTTTCTCATATGTAAAATAAGGATAAGAATGGTGTGTAAGGCTTAAATAAGGTAATTGTACGTGGCACACATTCAGCTGAAGCTCACTGTTACTATTACTTTCTTCCCACACCCCAGAACGGTAGGCAGATAAGTGGCAGGCTATGAGGCCAAGCTGGAGCCAGCGACCCCCATTGTTTGGGCTTCCCTCTCGTGCTCCCAGTGCTGGCCAAGTCCTGGGCTGGAGGAACGGGGATCTGCCGAGGGAGGCCACAGTCAGGCCTAGAGTTGTAAGATGGAGGTCAGACTGGCCAGGCCCAGGCTCTGCAGCCCAGGAGAGTTTCATACATCGCACTAGGGATCTCTGTGTGTTTCCTAATAACACTGGATTTCAAAGCAACAAACGTGGGTGTGGCAGTTCCTTACATTCAAAACGAAACAAAAGAAAACAAAGACGTACCCTGTGCCCAAGCCTGGAATGGCCTGCGGACTTTTTCCCAGGCAAAATGTGCGGCGGGAGGGGAGGAACACCTCCGTGGCTGCTGCTTGGATTCAAAGCCTACCAGCAAGCGCAGCCTTCTCTGGTGCTCAGGTCTGGGATCCTAAGCCCCACAGCCAATGGGGTGTCAGGGCTTGGGCAGGAGGGGTTCTCCCTGCCCCGCCCTGGTCTAAACCGCTTGCCCACAAGGTTCCAGAATGCGGAATGGCTGGCGAACTGCTAGACAGAACGCGCTGCGTCCCCGCCCCAGGAGGCACCCACTCCCCCTGCCGGAATCCCGGGAATGTCGCTGGTTTGGGAAGCATCTGGACCGCCTCTGGGCAAAGGGAGGAGTCAAACTTGGAATTTCTCTGGTGTTTTTGTACAAAATCCCCTAAGCATTTCAGCCCCGTGAGGTTGAAACCCACGGGGCTGAGAAGGCACCTTCTTACTCCTTATCCGGGCAGACCCTGTGCCAGCAAAGGTTCCCAATCCCCGCTGTGAGAAAATCCAAATGTCTCTTCTAGCTCGAAAGATCCCTTCTTTGTGTCAGCGAGGAAGCCCTTCCCCTCCTGTAAACCTGTGGGGCCACCCCGCCAGGCATTTCCAGCTGGATTGTCGCCATCTTGTGGCAGGATTGAGTGGCCACACTGGCTCATCGGCCACACCAGCATGTCCACAACTTTCTTGGGTCCCAAAGTACCTTTTCTTCTTTCCCCGACCAGCTAGCGATGGAAAATTTAAAATCATGTACCCTGGGCATAGAGGTTGAGGAGGATGCCACTGAATCCTCCTCTCCCGACTGCATGTGCATGTCTTCCTAAAAGCAACCAAGTGTTAGCTGGAGAGTCCAGGACAGAGCAGGTTGCCTCACTGAGGGGCTCTTCCTCCGGAGACGCCAGAACCAACCCGAATGACGTGCCAATTCCCCCACCAGTTTCCCATGATACAAACTAATGATTAAGAAGACAGAGACGCACTTTGTCTTGTTCCTACTGGTTAGTAATGTTATTATGCTTGATGAGTATTATTAAAGGACCCCTGTTATTAAAGACTCCTTATTATTATTATTATTATTATTATTATTATTATTTAGCATTTATAATGTATTCTGTGTTTTCAAAGCACTCCAAGACTATTATCTCCTTGGGTTTTCCAAACACTCCAGAGAGGCAGGCAGGTGACAACTTTGTTTTATAAAATAGGGAAACTGAGGCACTGTAATTAGTGCAAAGTTCATGGATTGATGAGTCAACAGTACTCATTTCTTCCCAGATGATTACTATCTTACTCCCAAGTGTCATTGATGCCAGTAGACGGTAAATAGACACCCTAACTTGGGAAACTAGTTTCTATCACCTGCTTTTATGACCCGTTGTAATTATACTAAAAACCCAGTCCCAGAAGTTTTAAAACTTGAGTCATGTATGTGCTCATGGCATTGAGCACATGTGTGACGTTAATTTTATTTTATTTTTACATGTCAAACACAATTCATTAAAAAAAAAGGATGTTGCAATCAGTGAACCAGTTGTGTCTGGATTTGGAGAATAAATTGATTTTCAAGACAAATATTCCATTTGTTAGTCACAACAATCATAAAAACGACCAATAAAAGCAACCATCTTATTTCAATGTCTATTTTCCTTTCAGAGACAAGAAAAACTATTTTCTGCTTTCAGAGTTTGTTTCTCCCTTTCAAAAAAGTTTTCGGTCCTGTGAGTACGCACACTTACATTACCACAGTACCTTAAGTTCCTTCAATAACTTAGTTTTCTCTCCAAAAGCAACAACAAAATAAGTTACTTTGCTTTCCTCATAGAATACAGTAACATTGTGTGCTCCCTCCCCCCCCCCCACGCACCCCCAGGCCCAAGAAAAAACATCCTGTCTTTCTGGAAGTCTCCCATGGAAAGCCTTGGGCTTGAATTTGGAGCTGGGTCAGGGTCAAGGCAAAGGAGGATTTGAGAGATTTGTCCCACCATCACGTGCTGAGTTGGCCTACCCCCCAGCAAACCAATGAAGTGAGGAAGTCGAACACAACCCATTAAAAATGGAGCTTTTCCATACAATCTTTAATGTTCTCCTTTCTACCCGGTTCTCACCTAAAATACTAAATTTTTAAATGTACATTTTTTTTTTAAGTTAAGGAAATTGTTTGATGGTTTGGGGGTATTAGGTTAGCCATCTCAATCTTCCCTCATATTCATTCACTAAGAAGGAATGTATTTGTAAGTTGTATTAATCAATAGCTATTCCTTAATGGGTCTACAATAAGTAAGGCACATTAAACTTGTTATTCCTATGCAGCAATCCTTTGAAGTAGATTCTTATTATCCCCACTTTACAGGTGAGGAAACTAAAGTCCAAAAGTCACACAGTAAGGGGAAGAGCTGGGCTAGGCACATAAGCCTGAAACCTCTGTGCACACAGAAATATGAAGCCACCTTCACTCTTGAGTGCTTCAGGTAGGAGAAAATACTCAGGAGTATGATAGGTAAATAGGAAATGAGTTTAAAAAGTGATACAAAGACACAAAACATCCCCAGTCAGTAGGGAAAGGGCCCTAGGTGCACACCCAATGTTTATTGTGTCTGTAGAGTGGACTGTGATAGGACTAGCCCTATTCATTTTGCCAGCCAGCCTCACCTTTTTGCTTTCTGTCTTAAATCAACCAGCTGGACAAGTGGGCCCGGCTGATGAGTCAGTGATGAAGGACATGACTCCCAAACTCTTTCAGACTTCTTTAACTTCCAGTCAGTGTGGGAGGGGGTTCTCCAGGGAGATCCCGGGGTTCACAGGGCACAAAAAATCCAAAGCCTTATGCAGTCCCAGTTGGGTGTAAATACATAGGTGTTTACGAGTGTGGTAAGTGGGAGTTTTCTAGGGGATACAGTGTACACTGAATAAGAAAAGGGTGATATAACAACGGGAGCAGTGATTTCCTTCAATTGTTAGATTTAAAAAATTGGTAGGAAATTGATAGGCAACACGGAATGGTGTTTGAGAGTACTTCTCAATTGAAATCTCAGCTTCATCACTGATCAGAGGTGTGACCATGGGCCAGTCATGGGGCCCATTTGTTCCTCGGTTTCTTCATCTGTGAAACAGAAGTGATTGTAGTACCTTATAAGGTTGCTGTGAAGATTGTATTAGTTCATGTATGTGCTTAGAGCGGTGTCTGGTCTGTGGTAAACACAATGCAGAGTCCACTCTATAAACACAACAAATGCTGGGTGTGCACCTATGGCCCTTTCCCTACTGACTGGGAATATTTTGTTGCTTTGTATTATTTTTTTAAACTCATTTCCTATTTCCTGTGATAGGTATATCATACTCCTGAGTATTTTTTTTCCTACCTGAAGCACTCAAGAGCAAAGGCAGCTTCATATTTCTATGTCTAAGAAAAGAATAGTAAAAATAAAAATATGCATAATCTATAAATATATATATAATTAAACTATATACATTAAAATATATTTTATCATTAAAAAGAGGACCCTGGGGCTTACAGGGCTATCATAGCACCCAGTTATAAGATGAGTGCCAAGCAGGGCTGTTCCTCAGGAGAACTGTAAGGCATGCCAGTGGACAATGGCAAGTCTGTGTCCCTTTTCTGGGCAGTGTTTTGAGTATGTTCAACCTTGCCTTGTCTTCAGATTGTCTGAGGACAGGATCTATGGGAGGAGTGAGGCATGAGGTAAAGAAAGAGGATAACTCACTGGGGTAGCCACAGTGCTCACAGTTGCTTCACCTTCTTTCCTTTTCCCCTGAAGCCAAGGTCAGAGGGATAACAACAGAGCTGAGGTGGAGGGAAAGGCTCAGCTTGGGGTACCAGCCTGCTCAGAAGCCCTGGGCTGAGGTCAGGGTAGTTACCTGAATCACTGCCCCTCAAAGGGGAACACGGGCAGCGTCTAGGAGCTTGTAGAAATGTGGAATCTCAGTTCCCACCCCAGACCTACTGAATTAGAATGTGTGCTCTCACAAGATTTCCCAGGAGATTCAGGCGCATGAGCAAGTTAGAGAAGCACTGTGCTGGAGCCTGTGAAGCCTACTGTAGCCTCTTGGTTTGAAGGGATGCTAGGATTGGGACTTCTATTTTATTTTTATTGTATTTTTTATTTTTTAAGATTTTATTTATTTTTAGAGTGGAAGGGAGGGAAAAAGAGAGGGAGAGAAACATCAATGTGTGGTTGCCTCTCATGTGTTCCCAGCTGGGGATCTGGCCCACAACCCAAGCATGTGCCCTAACTGGGAATCAAACTGGTGACCCTTTGGTTCGCAGGCTGGTGCTCAATCCACTGAGCCACACCAGCCAGGAGAGGGACTTCTGTTTTAAATTGTGCATCTCCTGTTCATTTTCTCTTCCCTTGAATCCACATTGTATGTTTTATAGAGAAAAGACAATGGCGAACTATGGCAAGAGTAGCCCCTTTAATTGATCAGAACTCCCAAGAGGCACAGAAGTGGGAGATGGCCCGGATGACAATTGAAAATTCACTTTCATGGCAAGCGGAGTGGTGAAAATGATAATCTGTCGATCAAGCAGTATATATGGAGTACTGACTGTGTGTCAGGTGCCAGCTGTGCGCAAGCACTGTGGTTGACAAAAAGACAAAACATAGTGCCACAGACAGCACCGGGCTGGGAATGTTCAGGAGATCTGGGCTCAGGTCCAAACCTCACTTTTAAGTAGCTAGGTATTTCCCCTCACCCCTCAGCATCTTCATTCTCCATCAGTAAAACATGTGGGTCAGATTAGAGGACCCTAAAATTCCCATCCAACTTTAAAAATACGTGATTCTAATAGTCCTAACCTCAAAACCTTAGTCTGATTGGGTAGACAAAATGATTTTAAATGATTACACATGAAAGGGAGGGCAGCCTAGGACAGGATGTGATTAAAGGCTGAGCTGTGCAGAACTGGCAGGAGGGATCAAGGACTCCTGGAAGCTGTGTGCAAAAGGCAGTGTCTGGAACCTCCCTAAATTCCTCCCAGAGCCAATAGGAAGGGGTGGGATGGGCTGAACTTTTACATGTGGGCACTAGGTGGCGCTGTCATGATGTGAAATCCAAGGCTGGCAGGGACACTCCCAGGGAAAACTGCCCCTCTGGGTAAAGAGATAATACTGACTTCAAGATCTAGAAACACAGGTTTCTAAGAGTGCTGAGGAACTCAGAGGACAGGGTTATCTTGAGTCTAAGTAGGAATCAGTGCATACAATCCACCCTGCCCAGCCTGGCTCAGAAGATATGAAATAAGTGACAATAAAGACTCTTGATAAAAAATGCCAGGGGAAAGTACATAAAGGAGCCCCCCTTCCTACACACACATACACACACACACACACACACACACACACACACACACACACAGAGATTTTGTTCACTGAGGTGTGGGGACCCATCTTCTTACACTGAGTCTATCCCACATTCTGACCACCGAACTCAGCTTCTCACTTACCCTACAAATAGCAAGGAATTTAAGTCTACCTCAGAAGTCCTCCCTCCACATGACCACCCCCAGACCCCCAGGACAGTTGGCCCTACTGGTAGGTAGACCCAAGAGGCTTCAGCACAAGCCTGAGGCTGCAGCCTGGTCACTCTGTCCTGGGGTGAACAGCGTCCACTCTAGCCACTAGCACTCTTCAACATTCTTTCCATGTCATTTTCCTGGAAAGGGGGATGTGTGTAAGGGAAACAACATTTACTAAGGCTCTGCTATGGTCCAAGCTCTGGGCTAGGTGCTTTGCATTTATTGCTCATGAGTCCATGCCCACTGCATTGGTTCCATCCACCCACTCCTGCTCTCCTCCTGAAAAACAACCTAAACAAACTGAAAACCTGTGGACTCTTGTAGGGAAATAACCAGCAGTTCCCCTAAGGTATGGATGAAAGTGCTCAGAACTTGCAGCCCCCACACTTTGGTCATTTTCAGTTCTGTTTCTTGACAACCATGTGACAATATGAACATCATCGAACCTTTCTGAGCCCCAATTTTCACATCTGTAAAATAAAATAGAAGTTATATAGAAACCATTTTTTTTAATTTTTAAGTTTCTTGTTCTTTTAACTTTTTATTGAGATAGTTTACAGACACTAAAATAAGCATATCATCATTGTATATAGCCCACTGATTTTTCAGGCTAAACATCACAGCACCTAGACCAAAAACAGCACAGCCAGTATCCCAGAGCCCCTCATGCCCTCCCCCAGTCACTAACCTCCCCTCTCTCCCACCAGAGTACATACTAGCTTTACTTGTAAAAGCACAAATTAATCTTTGCTTATTTTTATATTAATATATGTAGAATCATGCAATATATACTCTATCATCTCTGACTTCTTTCATTAAACATCATGTTTTTACATGTAGCAATAGTGCTTTCAATTTGCTATACAGTATTTCATTGTGTGAATATACAAACCTCTATTCTCTTTACAGTTTATGGGTATTTGGGTCATTGTCTGTTGGGGGACTATTATACATAGAACTTCTCTGACCGTTCTAGTATATATCTCTTTAAAATATTTTTAATGTAGTATAATACATATAATATAAAATTTACTGTATTAACCATTTTAAGTATACAATTCCTTGGTATTAAATACATTCATAATGCTGTGGAACCATCACTACAACCCATCTCCATAACTCTTTTCATCTTGTGCAACTGAAACTCTATACTCATTCAACAATAACTCCCCATTCCTTCCTCCCCCTAGTCTCTGGCAACCACCATTCTTTCTGTCGCTATGATTTTGATTACTTTAAATGCCTCATATAAGTGGTCTAGTATATTTCTTTTGATGAATATTTATACTCATTTTGGTTAGACACAAGACTCTAATTTCTAATATTTTCCTTTTTTTGTGCCACTTTCAAGTAAATTTTGGTTTGTACATGTTAAAGCATCTATATTTTTCTGACAAGCCCAGTAGGCTGGCTGTGAAGGGATCTGGGAACATTGGTGCTGGCAGAATTTTGCTGGCTCTTAAATGTGCTTCCTTTAATAGGTATATGGCTGCATTTCAGTCCTGCACAGCTATCACAACCTGTTTCATGTGTTTTTGTTCTGTCTCCAAAATTAGGTTGTCGGATCATTGAACAAAAAGGATCAAATTTTTTCTTTGTCTTATATGTTCTGCAGAGCTGACCACAGGTTGGGAACAAGGTGAACAAATGTTCAATTGATTACTTTCACATTAAATCCATTAGATTGGACCACACTAGACTACTAGACTACACTAGCCAATGCAGGAAAAATTGTCACCATAGGAACTCCAGGTCATTCTGGAGTGGGAAAGGGCAGTTAAAAATGGTAAATGTCTCTTTTCTGGAAGGCTCAGCAAATGTGTTTCATTGGCTCTGATTTGGTCACATGCCCAGCCCTGGGGGAAAAAAAAAGTCAATCCAGCTAGATACTGCAATGCACATTTGCCTGATTTTTAAAACTGTGTGCCTATATATTTTTTATTAACTTTTAAAATCATGAAATACAGAAAAACACACAAAATACATAAATGTAATTTAGTAAATAGACAGTGAACAACTATGTAATCACTAAGAAGATGAAGAGAGAAAACATAGCTAGCTACCTACCCAAATCTTCCATCATGTGTCTCATTCCTGATCAAAACTCCCTCACTCCTTCCCTCCCTCCAGAGATACTGTAATTATTATTCTGACTTTTATGGCAATCATTTCCTTGTGCTAATCATTACAGTGCTGCCAAATAAGCATCCCTAAAAAATAGTTTAATTTTGCCTGTTTAGAACGTATGTAAATATCATGTGTAGACTTCTCTGTCTTGTTTGTTTCACTCAATATTGTTTTATGGTTGAAACCATGCTGTTTCATGTGGTTGCAGTTTATTCATCTTCATTCCTGTATAGTATTTCAATGTATTAATATGCCACAGTTTATTTATTCATTCTATTATTGTTGGATATGTTGGGTGGATTCTAGTTTGGGCTGATTATGAATAATGATGCTAGTATGGCCATTCTTATACACATTTCCTAATTTATGTGTGTATAGATTTCTCTATGGTATACATTTAGAAATAAATTACTGGTTTATAGTATGTGCATACCTTCAACTTCACAAGATTCTAGCAAATTGTTTTAAAAGTTGTACCAAGTTACACTACCGTAACTAGTGTACAAAAGTTCCCACTACTTAACATCTTTGCAAATACTTTATTGTTAGACTTCTTAATTTTTAGCAAATAATGCCTCTATAGTGGCTTTTCATTGTGGTTTTAATTTTAATCTCCTTGTTTATTAATGCAATGAGTGCTTTTTAACATATTTATTAACCATTTGTACTTCCACTTTTAAGAAATGCCAAAGTACTATCCCCTTTTCAGTGTCCATTTCTATTTTTTTTTAAATATGTTCCTTGAGTATTCTGGATCCAAGTTCTTTGTCAGTTGAATGTGCTGGAAATAATATCTTCTCCTACTTGATAGCCTATTGTTTCACTTTCTTTATAGTACTTTTTGGTAAACAGAAAGTTTCTAATTTCAATGTAGGCAAATGATTTGCTCTTTTCTTATATGGTTGCTGTTACTGATCTTAAATAGCCAGATATTTCTTCAGCAAAATGAGTTTAAGCACTAAAAAGATTAATTTTTTTATTTTTTTCCATTACCATTTAGTCCCCTTATATCCCCTCCTCCCAGCAATAACCACACTGTTGTCCGTATCCATGAGTCCCTTTTCCTTTTTGCTCAATCTTCCCCCGCCAATCCCTCCCACTAGTTTCATCTGTTCTCCATCTATGAGTCTGTTTCTGTTTTGCTTGTTAGTTCAGTTGGTTCATTGGGTTCCACATATGAGTGAAATCATATGGTATTTGTCTTTCTCTGACTGGCTTATTTCATTTAACATAATGTTCTTCAGGTCCATCCATACTGTTACAAAGAGTAAAATTTTCTTCTTTTTTATGGCTGAGTAAAATTCCATTGGGTAAATGTCCCATAGTTGTCTTATCCACTCACCTATTGATGGACCATTGGGCTGCTTCCATATCTTGGTGATTGTAAATAACACTGCAATGAACACAGGGGTGCTTATGTTCTTTCAAATTAGTGTTTTGAGTTCCTTTGGGTATATTCCCAGAAGTGGGATAGCTGGGTCAAAAAACAGATCCATTTTTAATTTTTTGAGGTATCTCCATACTGCTTTCCACAGTGGCTGCACCAGTCTGCATTCCCATCAACAGCCCAAAAGTGTTCCCCTTTCTCTATGTCCTTGACAGCACTTGTCATTTTTTGATTTATTAATAGCCATTCGGACAGGTGTAAGATATTATCTCATTGTGGTCTTAATTTGCATTTCCATGATGATTAGTAATGTTGAGAATCCTTTCATATGTCTATTGGCCACCAGTATGTCCTCTTTAGAGAAGTATCTATTTAGGTCCTTTGCCCATTTTTAATTGGGTTGTTTGTCTTTTTGGTGTTGAGTTTTGTAAGTACTTTATAAATTTTGGATATTAACCCCTTATCAGATGTATCAGCGAATATGTTCTCGCATTCTGTGGGTTGTCTTTTTATCTTGTTGATGGTGTCCTTTGCTGTACAAAACCTTTTGGTTTGATGAAGTCCCCTTCATTTATTTTTTCTTTTGTGTCCCTTGCCTGAGGAGATATATCCAATAAAGAATTTCCACAAGCAATGTCTGAGATTTTGCTGCCTATGTTTTCTTCTAGGATTTTTATGGTTTGGGGTCTAACATGTATGTCTTTGATCCATTTTGAATTTATTCTTATGTGTGGTATAAGAAGGTGGTATAGTTTCATTTTTCTTCATGTGTCTGTCCAGTTTTCCCAACATCGTTTATTGAGTAAACTATCTTTAGCCTGTAGTGTGTGCTTGTTTCCTCTGTCAAATATTAACTATAAAGATATGGGTTTATTTCTGAACTCTCTATTCTGTTTCATTGATCTATATGTCTGTTTTTATGACCGTATCAGGCTGTTTTGATTACTATGGCCTTGTAGTATAGTTTGATATTAGGTAACACGATTTCTCCAACTTTGTTCTTCTTTCACAGGATTGCTGTTTCTATGTGGGGCCTTTTGTGGTTCCATATAAATTTTTGAAATATTTGTTCTAGTTCTGTGAAATATATCTTTGGAATCTTGATAGGAATTGCATTGAATCTATATATTGCTTTGGGAAGTATGGACATTTTAATGACATTAATTCTTCCATTCTACGAACACTGGTTGTGCTTCCGCTTATTTGTATCTTCTTCAGTTTTGTTCTTCAGTGTCTTATAGTTTTCCAAGGACAGGTCTTTTACATCCTGGGTTAGGTTTATTCCTAGGTTGTTTTTTTTTAAGCAATTGTGAATAGGATTTTTTAATTTTCCTTTCTGTTATTTCTTTATTGGCATACAAAAGTGCAACTGATTTCTGAATATTAATTTTGTATCCTGCTACTTTGCTATATTTATTTATCAGTTCTAGTAGTTTCTTGGTGGAATCATTAGAGTTTTCTGTACAGTATCATGTCATCTTCAAATAAAGATTGTTTTACTTCTTCCTTTCCAGTTTGGATGCCTTTTATTTCTTCTTCTTGTCTGATTGCTGTGGGTAGGATTTTCAGTACTATGTTGAGTAAGAACAGTGAAAGTGGACAGCCTGTCTTATTCCTAGTCTTAAGAGGAACACTTGTAGTTTTTGCCTGTACAGTGTGATGCTTCTGACAGTGGGTTTGTCATATATGGCTTTTATTATGTTTAGGTATATTCCCTCTATCCCCACTTTGCTGAGATTTTTTTATCACAAATGGGTGCTGGATTTTAGCAAAAGTTTTTTCTACAGTGATGATATAATAATGTGGTTTTTGTCCTTCCTTTTGTTTATGAGGTGAATCACATTTATTGATTTGCAAATGTTGTACCATCCTTGCATTCCTGGAATAAATCCCACTTGATCATGGTGTATGATCTTTTTGATGTATTGCTGTATTCACTTTGCTAATATTTTGTTAAGGATTTCAGCATCTATGTTCATCATTGATATTGACCTATAATTTTCTTTCTTTGTAGCTTTTCATCTGGTTTTGGAATTGGGATAATGCCTGCCTCGTAAAATGAGTTTTAGAGACTTCATTTCTCTTGAATTTTATGAAATAGTTGGAGAAGAGGAGGTGTTAGTTTTTCTTGGAATGTTTGGTAAAATTCACCTGTGAAGTCATCCAGTCCAGGGCATTTGTTTGTTGGGAATTTTTTGATTACTGCTTCAATTTCATTGGGTGTAATCTGTCTATTCAGATTCTCTGGTTCTTCCTGATTTAATTTTGGAAGATTGTATGTTTCTAGGAATTTATCTATTTTGTCCATGTTGTCCAGTTTGTTGGCATATAATTGTTCATAATATTTTCTTATAATCCTTTGTATTTCTTGGTGTCAGTTGTTATTTCTCCTCTTTCATTTCTGATTCTATTTATTTGGGTCCTTTCTCTTTTTTTCTTGATGAGACTGGTTAAAGATTTGTCAATCTTGTTTATCTTTTCAAAGAACCAGCTCTTGGATTCTTGATCTTTCGTATCATTTTTTAGACTCTATTTCATGTATTTCTGCTCTGATCTTAATTATTTCCTTCCTTCTACTCACTTTGGTCTTTGTTGTTCCTTTTTGAGTTCCTTTAAGTATGAAGTTAGGTTGTTTATTTGAGCTTTTTCTTGTTTTTTTGTTGAGGTAGACCTATGATGCTCTGAATTTCCCTCTTAAGATTGTTTTCCTAGTGTCCCACAGATTTTGGATTGTTTTGTCCCCATTTTCATTCACTTCAAGATATCTTTTGACTTCTTCCTTGATTTCATTGTTGATCCATTCATTGTTTAATAACATGTTATTTAACCTCCATGTCTTTGTGTGTTTTTCAGTGTTCTTCTTGTGACTGATTTCTAGTTTCATAGTATTGTGGCCAGAGAAGATGCTTGATATGATTTCAATCTTCTTAAATTTATTGAAACTTGTTTTATGTCCTACCATGTGGTCTACCCTAGGAAATGTTCCATGTGCCCTGGAAAAGTATGTATAATCTGCTGCTTTGGGGTAAAATGCTCTGAAGATATCAGTTAAATCCACTTGATCTAGTATGTTGTTTAAGGCCACTGTCTCCTTTTTGATTTTCTGCCTGGAAGATCTATCCATTGAATGCAATGGGGTGTTAGAATCCCCAACTATGACTGTATTTCTGTTGATCTCTCTTTTTATGTCCATCAGGATTTGTTTTACATATTTAGGTGATCCTATGTTGGGTGTGTAAATATTTACTAGGGTTATATCCTCTTGTTGGATTGTTCCCTTTATTATTAGGCAGTGTCCTTCTTTGTTTCTTACTATAGCCTTGGTTTGAAAGTCTATTTTGTCAGATATAAGTACTGCTACCCTGGCTTTTTTTTTCTTTTCCATTTGCATGAAATATCTTTTTTCCAACCCTTTACTTTTAGTCTATATGTATCTTTTGATTTGAGATGGGTCTCTTGGAGGCAATATGTATATATTGACCTTGTTTTCTTATCCATTCAGCTACGCACTGTCTTTTGGTTTGGAGCATTTAAGCCATTTACATTTATGGTGATTATTGATAGATATGTATGTAGTGCCATTTCATTGTTAGACTGTTTTCCTCTGTTTTTTTTTCTTTCTCTTTCCCTCCCCTCCCCCTCCCCTCCCCCTCCCCCCGCCGCCACCTTCTTCTTCTTCTTCTTCTTCTTCTTCTTCTTCTTCTTCTACTACTACTACTACTTCTAGCAAGCCTTTTAACATTTGTTGCAGTACCAGTTTGGTGTTAACAAACTCCTTTAGCTTTTTCTTATCTGGGAAGCTCCTTATTTCTCCTTTAATTTTAAGTGATAGCCTTGCTGGGTAAAGTAGCCTTGGTTGTAGGTCCTTGCTTTTCATCACCTTGAATATTTCATGCCACTCTGCTCTGGCCTGAAATGTTTTTGATGAGTAATCAGATGACAGTCTAATGGATGCTCCCTTGTAGGTAACTACCTGCTTTTCTCTTGCTGCTTTTAGTATTCTCTTCTTATCTTGAAGCCTCGTCATCTTAATTATGATGTGTCTTGGTGTAGGCCTCTTTGGGTCCAATTTGTTTGGGACTCTGAGCTTCTTGGACTTGTGCAACTTGTGCAACTTCACCAGATTAGGGAAGTTTTCAGTCATTATTTCTTCAAAGAGGTTCTTGATCCCTTGTGTACTCTCTTCTCCCTCTGGTATTCCCATGATGTGGATATCATTATGCTTCATGTTGTCTAAGATGTCTCTTAAGCTCTCCTCATTCTTAAATTCTTTTATTCTTTTTGCTGCGCTGCCTGATTGTTTTTTCCTACATTGTCTTCCAAAACACTGATCTGATGCTCTGCTTCATCTAACCTACCACTTACTCCTTCTAGTGTATTATTTATCTCAAATATTATATTCTTTATATCTGACTGATCCTTTTTATGATTTCTATGCCTTTTTGATGCTGTTGAGTATCCTTATAATCACTACTCTAAACTCTCTATCTGATAAATTTCTTACCTCCATTTCATCTAGTTCTTCAGGAAAATTCTCTTGTTCTTTCATTTGGGATCTATTGGTTTGTCTTCTATTTTTGGCTGCTTCTTTGTATTTTTTGCCTTAGCTGTTAAAAAAAGATTTTTAAACACAAGTATAACTGAGAAAATGTAATCATATGAAATGCTCAGTTAAGGTAGAAAAAAGTATAAGACAAAAATAGGAGGACTTCCATCCAAGATGGAAGCATAGGTAGATATACTTTGCCTCTTCCCACAACTAAAAGAAGGACAACAAATTTAAAGACAAACAGTAACCAGAACTGCCAGAAAACTGAGCTGTATGGAAGTCCAACAACCAAGGAGTTAAAGAAGAAACATTCATTCAACTGGTAAGAGCAGCAGAGATGGGCAGCTGGGACAGAGAGGACACATGCCAAGGCAGTGGCTGGAGGACAGGCAGCTGGCAGCTGGCAGAGGGGGTCCCACATTTGCATGCAGATAACTGAGAAGAACAACTGGGAAGCGAGATAGACCACACAATCCAGGATTTTAGCACAAGGAAATAAAGCCTCAAAACCTCTGGCCATTAAAACCTGTGGGTGTTGCAGTGGTCAGAGAAACTCCCAGACTCACACCAGAGTTTGTTAGAGAGACCCACGGGGTCCTAAAACATACACAGAACCACCCACCTGGAAATCAGCACCAAAGGGGCCCAGTTTGCTTGTGGGTAGTGGGAGAAGTGACTAAAAGCTGGCTGAGAGCCAAGCAAACAGCATTGTGCCCTCTCTGACCCCTCCCCTGCATAGAGGGTTGCTCAGCAAAGAGGGTTGCTCCACCCTCGTGAATGCCTAAGGCTCTGCCCCGTACAATGTAACAGCTGCACAGAGACAAAGAAATATGGCCTAAGTGAAAGAACAAGTCAAAGCCCTAAAAATAGAACTAAGTAATGAAGAGATAGCCAACCTATCAGATGCAGAGTTCAAAACACTGGTTACCAGGATGCTCACAGAAATGGTTGAGTATAGTCAAAAAATGGAGGAAAAGGTGAAGGCTTTGCAAAGTGAAATGAAGAGAAATGTGCAGGAAACTAACAGTGAAGGGAAGGAAACCTGGACTTGAATCAATGATTTGGATGACAAACAGGAAATAAACATTAAACCACAACAGAATGAAGAAATAAGAATTCAAAAATATGAGGAGAAGCTTAGGAACCTCTGGGACAACTTTAAAGATTTCTTTGTTTGTTTGTTTGTTTGTTTGTTTGTTTGCTTGTTTGTTTTAGAGATGGGAAGGGAGAGAGAGAGGGACAGAAACATCAATGTGTTATTGCCTCTCTCACACCCCACCACTGGTGACCTGGCCAGCAACCCAGGCATGTGCCCTGACTGGGAATAGGATCGGCAACCCTTAGGTTTACAGGTCTGCACTCAGTCCACTGAGCTACACCAGCCAGAGCGACCTCTGGGACAACTTTAAACGTTGCAACATCTGAATCATAGGGGTGCCAGAACAAGAAGAGGAAGAGCAAGAAATTGAAAACACATTTGAAAAAATAATGAAGCAGAACTTCCCTAATATGGCAAAGGAAATATACTTCCATGAAGTCCAGTAAGCTCAGAGAGTCCCAAAGAAGTTGGACCCAAGGAAGCATAAACCAAGGCACATCATAATTATATTAGCCAAGATAAGGAGAGAATCTTAAAAGCAGCAAGAGAAAAGGGGACAGTTACCTACAAAGGAGTTCCCATAAGGCTCTCAGCTGATTTCTCCAAAGAAACTTTGCAAGCAAGAAGGGGCTTGCAAAGTATACAAAATCACAGAAGGCAAGGATCTACATCCAAGATTACTCTATCCAGCAAAGCTATGATTTAGAATGGTAGGGCAGATAAAATGCTTCCCAAATAAGGTAAAGCTAAAGGAGTCCATCATCGCCAAGTACTTATTATATGAAATGTTAAAGGGACTTATCTAAGCAAAAGAAGATCGAAAAGATGAACAGCAAAGTGACGACAAAGTCACAACTATCAACAACTGAACCTAAAAAGAAAACCCCAACAACAAATTAAGCAAATAATTAGAATAGGAACAGAATCACAGAAATAGAGATCACATGGAAGGTTACCAGCAGGGAGGGGGGAGAATGGGGTAAAAGGTACAGAGAATAAGAATCAGAAATAGTAGGTAGAAAAGAGATGGCGGGGGTGGGGGTTAAGAATAGTATAGGAAATGGAGAAGCCAAAGAACTTATATGTATGACCCATAGATATAAACTAAGGGGAGTGGGATGCTGGTGGGAGGGAGGGTGCAGGGCAGAGGGGAGTAAAGGGGAGGAAAATGAGACAACTGTAATAGCATAATCAACATATATTTAAAAAAATAAAACAAAGTGCATTAAATGTACAGGGCAGGCAAAAGTAGGTTTACAGTTGTGTGTATGTGAAGCACAGAGTAGACTACACAAATCAGTAATAATGTAAATAATCATAACCTGCATTTCCTTTTCCATAGCAACAACTGTAAACCTACTTTTGCCAACCCCTGTACATATGACACTTAATAACTGGTAGGCTTCATAGGCTTTATGTCCATGGATCAGGAGGAGAGCCAGCTGTTTCTCTAGAAAAGGGTCATCTAATCTCCCATGGAGATGGCATTATGCCAGCTGTCAGAGTTTGGAAAGTAGAAACAGGGAGTGGAACTGAAGATCCAACTACTCTATTCTCTTGTTTTTCATCATCACACCTCACCTTTTCCTCCACGTTCTTGTGGTTTTCTGCAAGTTTTTATTCATGTCTCCTTAGTGTTCTACTCTGAGGTTCATAACTTTCTGTACTCTGTAGTTGATTATCTATCCTCCATTAGCTTTTTATCTTGCAAAAAAGTATTGGAATCTCTTGTGAGCTAATGCCTTCTCTCCTCTTTGTCTTTCGGTCCTCACATAATTTCCATCTCAGGTAGTGGCATAATTACCCACCTTCTCACCTGCCAGAAATCAGTATGTCATTCTTTTTTCTCATCCAATTGTTCACCTAATCTAATTGATTCTTATATTCTAAATATCTCCTAGATACATACCCATCAATGCTATGTTAGATCTGGCCCCCCTGCTTGGACCACTAAAAAAGAAAAAGTAATCTAACGGGGAAAAGTCCCAAAGTAAGCATTTGCCTTTGTGTTCCAGTGATGAGTAAAAAGGCCCCAAAGTGAAGTTACTGGCGATTTGACTGCTCTCTAATAGGGAGATGGTTGTTTAACAAAATATCAGTATTTCTTGGGATAACTCACCTTCTTTTACTCTGTGCTTATCAAAGAATTTCCTGCAAAGAATGTAATTTTTTTCCTTTCCTTCCTTCTGGAAAGGGTTGTACTATTGGCAACAATTATTGAAAAATAACCAATAAATCTGGTGATTGGGAACCTTGGGACCTGATTACTCTCAAGAAAACTGTATCTAGTTGACCTTATGTGCTCAGGTCCTAGGTCCATTATGACTCCAGGGAGTTCTGATGCTCTAGGAAAATGCAACACCTCTCTCCCTCTCCCTCTTCCACACTGACTACCATACCAAATTCTGAAACAGTATTTATCATATTTTCAGTGTTACCCAGTATATCATATCACCAAAGGCTAGGCAGTATGGTTACAGGCAATCAAGAAATAACCCAAAAAAATCTCATTGTGTCAGACTGATGGTTTCTTCTTTAGTGTGAAAATCAGTAGAGCCAAGCACATGGGAAAAAAATGTAATTCACATAGTCTATACATACACTCATGCCCATACAGAGTTCATATTTATATTCATATCGCTAAGCTGCCCCGCCACAATACACTCCTAAAAACTAAGATTCCTTTGGTTCTGCTGGTTGCCAAGGTGATTTTTGCTGGAGTAAACACAGTTTTTCTGGTTGACTCAGACAGAGAGAGCTTCATTAGGACTTCAGGTCCTCTGGTGAGGAGCCCTCCCCTTTCCTGAAGTCCTTCTTCCTGCCCACTCTCTCCCCACCACCAGACAGAAATGCAACTGCCAGCTGCAGAGCTGGCTCAAAGTATGAGGAGCCCTATGTGGGAATCCTCAGTTAACACATGGAGCCCTAAAAGAAACAGGAAAAAAAAAATCGCAGTGCTCAGCTGAATTCCAGAGCCTACTCATTCCAATACTAACAGATGAGTAGGAGAACAGGAAAGCAAGTGTCATGATCCCACCCCTCCCATTCTCCCTGGCTCACTCTTCTCATCATTCCTGCCTGCTCCACTTCCCCCAATTCTGAAGCAGCTCTATTACTCAAGTCTGGAGACCCAGCATCTTTATTTCTCAGTCTTTCAGTGTTATGATTTCTGAGCCACCTAAGGCTATCCTGTAACCAAAAGAAAAAAAAATTTAAGGATGAGATTAAAGAGCTCTGGAAAAGCTCAGTGTTCCTCCCCAGAAAGATAGCCTTGCCGTAACACAGCACAGCCTACAGAGACAGGGCCTCCCTGTGAGCCCTCTGACCCTGGCCCTAGTGACCAGGGTAGGCTGGGTAGGCCGATAAGGCCAGCTCCTCCCACAGGCTCTCCCTGAACACAATTTTTATATCTCAAAACTCCAAATTTTTAATTTTTTAAAAAATATTTTCTCTGCCTCACTCCCTAATATAAAATGAAACAGAGGGACTTACATTTTGAGGTCTGGCTGTGCCTTTGAATATGCTGTATGTTTCTCTCCAGATTACGCCAGAGGCAAAACTCAGTCTCTTTGCTGGTTTTTCCAAGAAATCCACTCATGCCAAGTTTTGGTCAGTTTAGTAGAATTTACTTAAGTTTTGGTGGAGTTACAAGAAGAAGATCACATCTCAAAATGAGCAGCTTTTTCTCCTTTCTTCTCAACTCTTCCTCCCCTTTACTTTCCCTCCTCTCTGTCCATCACTCCTCCATTTATTTCTCACCCAATTAGGTATAATAGTTTCCCTCTCATTCTGAAACTGTAGTGTCAAGTGACACCCAGACACTGGTTGAGGGTAGGGTGGCTGGAGGAAGGCAGGAAAGGAGTTGGGCTTAAATTCTACCTTAAACTTGCATATACATGTTCATCAAAATGCTCAGAAAAACAAAGGCCTCTTCATTAACACAACTCACTCTATTTAGAACATAGGCATATTACAGATAGCAAATGTCCCCCCGATATCAGGAAATATATATACATATGTAACAGTAGAAATTACTTTTGACTCTGGGCCTCCAAAAAAGCTGCTGGAACCTTCTCTCTTTCCTGTGGGGTCTCTGGGGCTCACTTATTCTCCTTGAAGAATATTGTTTGTTTGTTTTTTTTGGTTAGAGCTGATGGTCTCCATTCTGCTGCCTGGTAGCCAGAGCCATCTCCTACCTTCTTTCTTCTGACCAAAGGGCTGTCCTACTCCCTGGGTCCACGCCCATGTGTCCAATATAATCAGTGATATTTTCCTGAGGTCAGGGAGGTCTTCATCTCTCCATCAGGTTTATGGCTTTCACGGCTCTGGTCCTTGAACAGTAGGCCTCCTACTACAATTCTTGTATATTACTTGCTCTCTCAGTTTCTCAATGGTTCTTCTCTTTGAAGGATATCCCTCAGTGTTACACACAAAAATATCCCTTAATATGAAACTTTATGTATTATCCCAGAGCTAAGGCCAGCTGCCTCGACTGTCTCCTACGTCATTGTGCATCTGTAGCTCTCACTGCTGTGTATGTGGGGGTCGGGGAATGCAGCTCTGTCAATTCTGACTTCCTAGGCATTTCCCTAACCATTTACTCTAAGCCTCCCTATTGCTACCAGAATTCCTGTGTCTGTTGGCTCTGCTCTTCACGCAAATAAGATTCTTTAAAGCACATTTTGATACTCTAGAACAATGCTATCTAATAGAAATATAATGCAACTTCCATATATAACTTTAGATTTTCTAACAGCTACATTAAACGACTTTAAAAAAGAGGTAAATTTTAATAACATTTAATCCAATATATTACAAATACTATCATTTCAACAAATAATCAATATAAAAGATTTAATGGGGTTTTTTCAGTACAAAAATCTGTGAAATTCAGTGTACACTTCACACTTATAGCATATCTCAATTCAGACTAGCCACATTTCAAGTGCTCCGTAGCCCCCCATGGCTAGTTGCTGTCTATCGTACAGCATAGTTCTAGAGTTTCAAAGGTAGGTACATAAACAGGCCCTTCTCATGTATACAAAATACACAGATGTTTCAAAGTACAAATTTCTCAGCTGAGTTTTTAAGGTCTTCTGTAATGTGTTGCGCCATTCCAGTTGGGCTGGTCTCCTTGTTGGTGTGCATTACCCCATGTTCATTCTTGCCTCCAGGCTTGGCCTTTGCAGTTCCTCTGACCAATGAGCTTCTCTGTTTCTCTGCTTTTCTAACACCAAGCCCAGCTACAGTCCCATCTCCTCCTGGACTACAGCAGTTCCTAATGTTCATTCTTCAGAGCTTCCTACAGTAACCCTTTATAGGAGAACCATAAAATTTAGATATGATTTTGATTATACTGTTTTTGCATTACTTGCTGTTACAGAGGAAACTCTTTCTTCCACCAAAACTGGGAGCCTTTCAGAAAACTATCTGTGTTGTGTATTATGCTTCTCAGTCTCCCAAAATGATTTACCCTAGTACGGAGCCCACTGTACACACTAAAATGCTTTTTGGTGGTTTAATATATTGTTTGATGTAGTTTTTATGCCATTTCATTTGTACCTTGTCTCTCCACATAGATTGAAAACTCCTCTCAAACCATATGTTTGTTCTTTTTTATCTCCCAAATCACTTAACACAAATTCTACTAGGATTTAAATATCTAAGTTTAGCCAAAATTTCAAGTTCTTGGCAGATTAGTAAGTGCTTTTGCATATACAAACTCATTTGATTCTCAAGACAGCTCTTTGAGGTAGAACTTACTGAAGTGATCATCACATTATACATGATTAATGTGGCATTCAGAGAAGTTGATTGATTTGCTTGAAGTCACACAGCAGGAAAATGCTAAAGATTCTATACATTTACATACAAATGAGGAGTCTTGCTTTCCAAATCAATGGTTACCACCTGTAGCTCCATCATACCCTATCCCTACTCCTTCCAAATGAGGGTGGAGGCAGGGATTTTGTTTTGCTTTGTTTTTCTAATAACGTTTTCCAGGAGATGCTTGGGCATATGGCCCTGCCATTTCCAAGAATAAGCATTTGAGAACTACTCCTCAGATAATGCTATGTAAAGGGCAACTCCCTTCTCTGCTCCTGTGGAAAGAATTTCCAGGGAAAAGTATTCTTGTAAGGGATCTCCCCACCTGTTTTTCTTCTCTGGCCTGAAAGAGAAAGGAGCACAAAAATTGTTAAATATGTGTGAGTGAACACTATTCAGTAATAGTTCTAAGTGTAAGCTGTCATATTATTACTCCAAAGTGAACTAGTGATAATAGCTCAGAACTTTAAGCTACACATTCCCCCTCCACCCAGAATGCCCCACACCCATTAAAAGCAGCATTATTAAAAACAGCAGCTACTGGGTGTACTTCGAAACAACTCTTCCCGAGTAAATAACTTGGAATGTTTTTATTTTAGAATATCAAAGGGAGTCTGGACCACATTATGGCTAATTGACTACATATTTTCATGAACAGAAATGAAGCTATATTTTAGTTATAAGGATATGACCACATTGTCTTTAATGCTGGTTACTAGCTTTTTTTTTTAAGATGAGACACAGAGAGAAGGAAAAGTGAATTGCACACTTAATTTCAGCCTGACTGAAATCTTAGCTCTAGTTCTATAATGCAGAGGTAATGGGGAATATAGCATGTACATTTTGGCCCAATAACGATCTCGCAACCATGTTGTCATGGCCCTATCTTTGTGTAGATCTATTCTGCTAAGGAAATGTTCTTTAGGGACAATATTCTCTCTCTCTCTTTTCTTCACTCTCCTCCCTGGATGGAGGTGGTTAAAGCAGCCTAGATGACTAGAAGACAACGAATTCTGAAAGCTGAGCATACTTGAATAAAGAGCCATTCCTGAAGTTAAGAAACACAACAAAGTTGATCTGACTCTTTTAATGATTGGCATTATTGTTTTTGTGCTACATCCTAGTTTGGCTTAATAAAGATTATTATTTTAGAGCCAAACCAACCATTTCTGCGCTAGCTACAGTGGTGTCTGTGAGAGGTCCCAGGGCAGAGCCTCTCCCCTGCCATCCCCTCACTGCCCATTTGTATCAGGGGAGGGGCCCAGAGTGAAACCACACCTAGCACCTCATCCTCTCCCTTGGCATCCTCCCTGTTTTCTCTGCTGGTGAGTAAATGACTTCTACAACATCTAGACCGTGGGTGGCCTTGATTAAATGTTCTAGGGAGAAAAGAAGAAAGAGGAAAATCTCCCTTATCCAGAACCCTTGAATAATATGTCTTTCTGGGTGGTAGAAATTTCCCAGATAACTAAACATTTACTTCTTTAAACCCTGAACTTTTTATTTTAATCTGCGTCAAATGTCTTTCTTGGGTTCTTAAACAATGGACTTAATTTTCTTGACCGAGTCATAAAAATTACAATTTATTTCATTCACTTGTAATAGAAATACAATAGAAAGATGACCTCAGAGGTTGCTGAGACATGTAAGATGGTTTATTCCTATATTAAATGACCCAAATTTATGTACATGTAAGTCCTTGCAGGCTTTTTATAGTTTTTCTGAACATCTACCTCTCTATTGTCCGCGTACGAGCAGTTTCCTTACCCTCTTTTAAACTGCTACATTCTGCAAATTAGAATCACTAGGGTGTCTATATTTGGTGTAAAGTGGAGGTAAATAGGCTCTGACAGAGGGTGTAAGGACAGCAAATAGGACTTTCTTGTGTCCTACAGGATTTCCTCGTTTGTGCCAACTTTCTGTATGGTATTTCCTATATGGGGAGATTGTCAGAAAGCTGAATTCTGAAAGATGAGAAATTAGTGTAGCTGTTTCAGGGAAGTTGATTTGAAAACCCAGATGGAGATGTGAATCTCTCTCACAGAATTTATAATAAAAATGATTTTCTGATGACAAAAGCAATGTGTGCCAATTTAAAAATATTTAAAGCTCATAGATATATACAGTGTGAAAAAGGAAAGCCCCTCATATTATCTTTACTTCCAGTACTAAAAAACTACTTGTGAAAAGTACACCAATGTTTTTTATATCCACATACTATGTTATTATGACTTTTTTAAAAGATGATTTTAGTATCATACAATACTTGGTACCATACAACTTGATCTTTCAACTTACCAATTTATCTTAAATAGCTTGTGAATTCATACTTTTTTATTTACTTTTTGCTTTTAACTACAACTTAGTATTCTACTAAAGAAGTCATAATTTATTTAAACAATCCTCTACTAATGAGTATTTGGATAGTAACCAGTTTTTCAACATTATAATCAACAATAAAATGGACATCTTTGAATATGTACAACCGAGTGAGTATTTGGGTAAAATAAATTCCTAGATGTGGAATTTGTCCTTTCTGTTAGTTTCCTAGGACTGCTGTAACAAAGTACCACTACCTGGGTGAGTTAAAACAACAGAATTTATTGTCTCACAGTTTTGAAGGCTAGAAATCCAAAATCAAGATGTCTATAGGACCTCTGACCCTCCAGAAGAATCCTTCCTTGCCTTTTTCTAGTTTCTGGTGGTTCACTGGCAATCTTTGGTGTTTCTTGCCTTGTAGCTGCATTACTCCAATGTCTGTCTTTAACATCACATGGCATTCTCCCTGTGTGTCTCTGTATTCTCATGGCTATCTTCTTATAAGGACACTAATCATATTGGATTAGGGACCAACTCCACTCCAGGGTGACCTCGTCTTGACTAATTACATCTGCTGCTACCTTATTCCCAAATAAGATCACATTCCAAGGTACTAAAGGACTGGGGGTAGGACTTTAAGATACCAATTTTTTTTGGGGGGGGCACAATTTAACTCATAATGTCCTAAGGGCTTTAAAAATTTTAATGGATGGGAACTTTTCTTCTAAAAATATTATACCAATTTAGGTTCTCACCAATAATTTATGAGAGTGTCAGTTTCTCACCTTTCACCAACACTCGATATTTTTTATTATTTTCTGATCTAAGTAAAAATTTCTAACTCATTTTATCTTGCATTTCTTTAACTATTAGCGAATTGAGCAATGTTTTACTTCCTCTACTGATTACTCACATTTTTTGTCATTTGCCTTTTATTCTTTGCTCATTTTTCTATTTCATTGTTCATCTTTTTCTTATTGAATTATATGTGCCTTCTGTTTATTAAAGTAATATATAAACTCTTTGCCTGTTATATATGTTGTACTTTCCCTCCAATTTGTCCTTTGCTTGTCTTTGTACAATTTATTATTTTTATTGAGATATAATTGATAAATATTTGTATTAGTTTTAGGTGTACAATGTATGATTTGATATCTGTATATATTGCAAAATAATTACCACAATGAATTTAGTTAACATTCATCACACACACAGCTACAAATCTTTTTTTCTTGGGATGAGAATTTTGACTATCTATTCTCTTAGCAACTTGCAAATATACAATACAGTATTATTAAGTACAGTCATGCTGTACATTACATCTTCAGGACTGCTTCCTTGGCTGAGGTTTTCCCAGAACACAGAAAGTTCTGCTTGTAGGCTCCAAATACCCAGAAGTGTCTCTCTCTGGCCCAATCTGCTGCTTCTCCTATCTCCACATAGAACCTAGAAGAACGCTGGGGACACATAGAAGTATGAGGACTAACCTTTAACTCTCTCAAGGGATCTTTCAGAGAAAAATGGGCTTCCCATTTCCAATGACATTCTAGTTATTTTCTTTGTTCTAAGAGGACATTTCAGTCCCTGGTCCTCAAGGGGAGGTTAAAATGAAATAGGTTTTATTTGGTTAACTTTGCTTTCAATTTGGGGCGGTTAGAACTACAAAAGACTTCATACCTAAGGAATGCTTTTAGGTAGTAGGTGACCCCACCTTATTCACCCTTTGAAGATGAAGCAGAAGAAATTATGATAGTGATGAAGGCAATAGCCCTGTGGGAGCCACTGTAGAAGCTATACCTAGAGAATAGGAGCAAGCCATGGAGTGACCCAGACCCAGCCAGTACTGGGAATCAGAGTTCCTAAACAGAGCCATGTGTAAGAGTGGGCAGCCATGAGCCAGAAACCAGGGTCTCTGTGACCAAGGGGAATCTTGCAGGATCTGCCATTTTTCCTGCTATTGAAGGATCCAATGGCTGTCCCAACAATGGCCTTCCCACAGTAAGAAGGCTTATCAGATATCACATCAGCCCTGCTGATTTAACCACATCCACAATATCTTTGACATTACGGGTTGAATTTCAAGATAGTTCATCTGAGAATCCCTTTGTAGAATGAACACCACCTGATAAACACCAATTGTCTCCTTCAGTGTTTCTCAAAATATGGTCTGTGGATCACCTGTTCCAAAATGCTTGTAACAGATATAAATTCCTGGGCTCCCCTCAGGCCTACCGAATCAGCATCTGTGGGAGTGTGGCCAGGAGTCTGCATATTAGATAACATCCCAGATGATTCTTATTTATACAAACTGACATTTGAGCTCTCTTACATGATATCAAAAAAATACAAGTTCCCTGGAAGTGGATAAATGGTGATAATAAGCTCTGGCCCATATTTATTCCTCTGTTCATTTATTTGTTCAACAAATATTTTTAAAGATGTGTTTAAGGCATTATGTTAGGTGCTATGAAAAGTTAAATTTAACTAGTTATTGTATGTTCTTACTCAATTCAACAAGCAACTAATAGATGCTCACTCTGCTCCAGGCAAGGTGCAGGGTGCTGAGATCCATCATCAATTAGCAGTTTCTTAACAAGCAAAACAGAGACTGACTCATAAATGGAGAACAGATGACAGCTAGTAGGGTGGGGGAAGGTTAGGGGGTGAAGGGGTTGAGCAAAAAGGACTCATGGACATAGACAACAGTGTGGTGGTTGTGCTGGGAGGGAGGTATGTGGGGACTAAATGGTAATAAAGATTATATTTTAAAATAAATAAATAAATAAATACCTATATAACTTACAAGAAAATAAGCAGTACCTGACCCCCAGGCCCTGGGCAGGGAGGGCAGCCCTTACAGAAAAAATGTGACACAGTATGAAAGGTGCTGCTGATGTTATGAATAAAATCCACGAGACCAGAGTTGGAGAAATAATTCTATTAAAGGGCAGGGAAAAAATCCAAAAAAGGTTTCAGAGATGAGATGGCATTTGAAATGGATCCTGAAGAATGAGTAGAATTTTGCCTAGGGTAACAGGCAAGGGCAAGAGGAACATTCTGGTCAGAGGAAGCAACCCAAGCAAAGATACAGACACAAAGACTCAGGGCAGAAAGGCAGACACAAAAATGCAGGGTCCAATGAGTAGTTTGGTGTGATTGGCCCATGGAGTGCCTGCCAATAGGAAACTAACTAAAAATGAAGCCAGACACAGGCAGGTGCCAGATTGGGAGAAACAGTGAATGTTATTCCAGAGTCTGAATTTGGTCCTATGAGCTGGTGATTCCCAAACCTGGCCATGCAGATTTCTGAGTCCTGTTCACTGCCAGCCTGAGTCATCCTGGGGGCGGTCAAAGTCCATGTTTCCACCAAGGACTGAAGATAATGCACAGCCATGGTTGGGACCACTGCAATGAAGATTGCTAGAAGGACTTTCAGTAAAGGAAAATCATTATCACCATTGGACTCTGAGCAGACCCAGAACTAAAGTGAAGTGAATGACGTACCTATGGAGCAAAATGTAAGGAAGGCTTCACTCTCAGCATTTGCATGATCCTGGGAGTAGTGTCTCTTTAAATTTTATGCCTTTGGCACCTCACTTATTGCACCCTAGTCCCAGCCTTTATATGGGAACAGTGGAGAGGCTTGGAGATGGGGAGAGCATATATCAAAACAGACCACAAGGAAGCCAGCACAACAATCCAGGGGAGAGAAGATGGAGACTTTAGGGATGGAGACAAGACTAGGAAGACCCTGCTGGAGTAGCACCTGTAAGACTGGGTGTGACCCAGGGCAGTGGCCTAGGAGAACACTGAGGTTATCCGGCTTAGAGGCTGAGACATGGATGGTAAGCACTGACATAGCAAACATGAGGTAGGTTTAGGGAGCAGATAAAGGGTTCAGTTTGGGACACATTATTTGACATTCTTTTAAGAGATTCTGGGTGGAACTGTACTACCACTTCTTCCCAAAGATATTTTCTGGTGCATCTTATTGCGAGAATGTCAACAAATTCAACAACTAATTATTAAGTACCTACTATATGCAAATCCTTGATTTGTGGGGGTTGGGGGTTCCTTGGTACCCAGGAACTCATGAATAGTAATGAGTAATTCTAGTGTACATTAGTCTATATTAGATCCAATGATTAAGTATAGAGAAGAATTCATAAGATTAATTCTGGCAGTGGGGATTGGAGAAGGTTCTTGGAGGTGAGATGTGAGCTGGTTCCTGAATACAGTTACAAAAGAGAAGAGCAAACAAAGCAGAGGAAATTTTGAGCAAAAGCTCAGAAGTAGGAAATGCACAGAGTATTATAAGACTGCTTTGGAGACCACCTCTCCACACACATTCATTGAGCACTTATGCATGTTCAGAACGTAGGGTAGGAACCCTGAGAACACACCCCAGCTGGATTGACCAAGGGCCTAACCGCCGCACTCTGAAACCCACAGGCTGCTCTCAGCTGATAACTGAGCAAAACAGGGATTCTGAGAGAGGCCCATTTCTAGAAAATATGGACTTCTTTGATAACCAACTTTGATTCAAAGAACCTTCCTGAAACTACACAACTATCTAGGACACTTACCCATCCTCCATTCATTCCCCTTTACTAGGTCAGATTACAATGGAGCCTGACACCTCTCCCAGCCTTACCAGGAACCCCCCCCAGTTTCTTTCAAACCAGCTTTTCCAAGGACACAGACCAAAACCTAGAAAAGTATTATGAAGAGGGAGTAATATCAAGGTGATTCTTTTTTACAGTTCTTTACATATAGAATTATCCTTAAATACCCTAGTAGGGCTATCTGTTCAAAGGAATTTGAACATTTCTGAAAAAGGACGAATTACCCTGCACCTTTAAGCATATATCAAGATTACTCAAAGAGGGGTGCAGATGGAGTGAAAACACTTCGGTGGCTGCTGAGCACAACACTGAGCTGTGAACCTCTTGCTGATTGCTCAGTCCAGCCTCGCTGACTCT
Source organism: Tonatia bakeri (assembly GCA_004024845.1). NCBI lineage: Eukaryota > Metazoa > Chordata > Mammalia > Chiroptera > Phyllostomidae > Tonatia > Tonatia bakeri. The sequence continues at coordinate 52,468 of PVIA01005030.1, forward strand.
GTGCTTTCTCAAGTAGTACACAATGGATATTTTCTAAGGTTCTCTGATTTTTCAAAAATCACATGGGGTAGCAGGAAGACGCCTTGGAGCCAAGCAGACGTTAGCTCAGATGCAAGTGTGCCACTTTCTGAATGACCTTAAACTGGTTCTGCAAAGTTTTTGAGCTGCTCTTTCCTCATCTGCAAAATGGGGCTAGCACATAGAACATGCACAATCACTGGGGGAATTTGGGATAAAGTATAGAGTGTCAGACACTCTATAATTGGGAGTGCTTATGTCTTTTAGTTTTATAAAAAATTGGGATTTAATTTAGCACCATAAAATGAAATGAAGGAGTCAAGGTCACGCTGAAGAATAATTCAGTCCAAGGATCCAATATTTCTCTCTGTCACTGCCAACATGAGAAAACACAGTTCAAAATCAAAATGAAAATCATCCATCAGCTTTATACTAGGGATACACTTTTAAAATCCTTCCTATCTTCAGCTATTAGAACCAAAATTTTCTGCAGATTAGCTTAGTACCTACTGGCACATGGGTGTCTGCGCCATTCCATCAGGGTAGTCACAGTTTTGATTCAGTGGACCCAGATGTTTCCACGCCAGGTATCCCTCAGCACATGGAATTATAGACCCTCATTCTTCTGATACCCAGCAGAGGGAAATCACAGTTCTGTGTGTATTATTAGTGTATAACTTATAAGCCCCTATAGTGGGTGGAAGATACCTGCAAATTCTTTGACACTCCTCCCATAGAGAGGTGATCCCATTTTCCTCCCCTTGATTCTGAGCTGGCACATTTATATTAGTGTACTCAGAGAAACAAAAATAATTATGTATATATACATATATACACACATATATAAGGAGAGAGAGATTTATTATAAGGAATTGGCTCACATGATTATGAAGGCTGAGAAGTCTCAATACCTGCCATCTGCAAATTGGATATACAAGAAAACCAGTGGTGTGTATTCCATTCTGAATATGAAGACCTGAGGACCAAAAGCACTATGGTGTATGTCTCAGTCCAAGGGCAGGAGAACACCAATGTCCAGCTCAGGCAGTTGGGCAAGGAGTGCAAATTCTCCCTTCTTCTTTCTTTTTGTTCTATGGAAGTCCTCAATGGATTGGATGGTACCCACTCACATTAGGAAGAGGAATCTATGTTACTCAACTAAGTCTACCAATTCAAATACTAATTCATCCAGAAGTACTTTCATAGACACCCACAGCAATGTTAAATGAAATATCTGTGCATCCCACTGCTCAGTCAAGTTGATAATATTAACCAGCAGAGTACAGTGAAAGAGAAGCTATGCTGGTTCTGAGATTAGCCTTTAAGAGGACAGGCAACTTCCTCCTTGCTCTTTTGGAGCCCTGAATAGCCACATGAAAAGCCTGGCTGCTCTGCAGGAGAGGCCACATTGAAAGGCCCCGAGATTATGTGACAAGAGACAGCTAACCCAACCTTCCAGCCAGCACCATTCTCATTAAAGTTACAGGAAAGTGAGAAAAGCCCCCTTGGACCCTCCAGATCAGACAAGCTGCAACTGAATACCCTGAGCAATCCCAGGCAACCCAAGGTGGAGCAAAGGAATCACTCAGTTGAGAACCACTGAATTATAACCAACAAAATAGTGAAATATTATAAAATAGTTATTGTTTCAAGCCACTAAATTTTGCAGTAGCTGGTTATACAGGACTAGATAACCTTTAAGAGAGAGTCTGCACTTGGAACTCCCTTTGTAGGGTGCCCGTGCAACCCTAAGGGCTTGAAATGACTCAGCACCCTGGATGCCTTATTAGACTGAGATATCGAGTATCTTAGATTTGTTGCCTGCTCTCCATCTCAGGACTCAAGGCGTGTGTAGTGGGAACATGCAAAGGAATGCTCTCAAGCCATCTAAAAATTGATTTGTTTCCTTTAACCCTAACCTTCTGTCCTCTTGACCATTATTTTAAAATGTGGAAGACTAAGATTGTAGAGAGAAGGAGAAAGAATGGAGTATAGAAAACAGTATAGAAAAGGGGAGGTTTCAGATTGTTGGCATCTGCTCAGAAATGAAAGACTAAAATCAAAACACCCAAGTGGAGAAATGGACCAGTTTCACCCTTCCTTTGGAAACTCCATCCGTTGTTCAGTACACCCCTACCTTACAGGATGAATGAAGACAAACATCTAATGGCCAACAGAACCCCTTTATCCTCAGTTTTTATTTGATATCAGTTCACTTGCTCATTCAGTCCATAAACACTTATTGAATACTTATTACCTGTGGGAAAAACTAAAAACTGGGTATAATTAAAATGTTTTATTTCATCCATTGTAGCTCAAGATAAGGTAGTATCTTTTTTTATAAACAAATCAATAAAATTCTGCACTCCCATTCCAAGAGCAGGACATCTATTCTCCTCTCCTAGGGTTTCCTGCCTATGACATATTCAAGAAGCCCATGGGTGCTTACCCAAATCACTTCAAAGAAAATCCATTGTCTAGCAAAAGAAACCATCCTCTACCGTCATTGCTGCAGTCGTGGCTTCACCGTAGAAATGCTGAAAACAGGAAAGCCATCATAGTCTTTAGCCAAAAGAAGTGCTACAGTGGCCAAGGTCCACGGCAATAAGAATCGAGGCCAGTGTGGCCAACTTGCCACCAAAGCCATCAGCCCAGCACTAGCCCTGTTCCATGAGGAATCACCATCGAATCAGAGGTTCACTGCCAATTTAGCAGTGGTTTCTGAGAATGCAGTAGGATGAGAACACTCCTTCTTCCCAATGTCTCATCAACTTCAGATGCTTCAGACACCAGCGTTACAGATCTTTAGGGAAACATCTCATATCCCAAATCCTCTCCTGCTAAGAAATGCCGTGGAGCCTGGGTGACCAGGTCAGTAGAGGTTCCAAAGTAGCCACAAGATACACCCCAAACAAAACTTCTTCCACGAGCAGTCAGATCAGATTCCCAGAGAGGAGAGGAAGTCCCTCCCTCCTCTGCTCAAGACTGCTTAATTTCCCGTCCCAGTATTAACCACTTGTCATCTCCCATAGCCTCAACAGAGAGTGAAAATTGGTTTAACAGTATTTTCCCATTGTCCTTGGTCAATTCATTATAATAAAACATAGTCTTCCTCCCTTGGAGAGAGTATACACATACAAAGACTTAGGTAACCATAGAGGAGAATAATACATTGAATTGCAGAAATTTTTAACTAGAATAGACTCCAAAAACTATATAGTTCAACCTCTCCATTATACCAACAATGAAAGAAACAGGCTCAGAGGCTTAACTAATGTGTGCAAAGCCAAAGCATAGCATTTGGTAGTTGAGTCCAGGTCCTCAACATAAGCTCCTTCCTCCAGATTTTCATGTAACTGCCTTCCCTCTCTTGGCCCCTAAAATAAACCAAACGATACTTAAATAATTTGAAGGCTTTACTTTTTTTTTCTTTGCTTAAGAAAAATAGAAACATTCCTTGTTAAGCCAAGGCCGGGTCTGACAGAGCTTGGCAGCTGGACATGTCTTTCTAAATCTGGAAACACCACATCTCCTTTGAAAAATGGGAGCAACAACTTGAGCCTCTTAAATGTGAAGAAACGTACTTCTTCACATTTGAGAAAAAAAATAACAAGTGAAATTGCTGAAGACAAATATTAGGCAAAACAGCAAAGCAAGAGATACTGAATATGTCAGAACATTCAGTTTGTTTATGTGCCAAAAAAGGGAAAAATACCAGCAAATTATTTTCCATTTGCAAATATCTTCTGTGAATTTTCTCAGAAGATGATTATACAGGAACTCATGCGTTACAAAAATTGAATGCCCCAGTATTTGATAAAGAGAACAAGCTGAAATAGGACTAAGGAGGAAAAAAATATTTATTCACTCTATAATAAAATATTCTCACCATCATCATTCAGGATCATTGATGGGCTGACAAGATCACTGGATTGGGGAAATCCAAGTTTAAAACACATACACTCCATTTATTCATATATATGAATGATGAATGACATGAAGATAATGACAATAATGCCTTCCACTCCACGCCATTTTGGAGGTCTTGTTTTTGCTTTTCCAGATTTGTGTTTGTTTTTGCTTTTCCAGATTTCTAGTCTGGACAGCTGGATGGTACAGTCACCATGTAAGGAAACTTGGAGAAAGGCTGACAAATTCCAATTTTGACCTTGTGTTTCAAGTGTCTATGGGACCAAAATTCTTTCAATATATGGGTGAAATTATTCTTTTTACTTGTTTGATATTTAGCACATAACTTGCCAGACACTGTGTTTTTGTTCTTTCACTGAGTCTCTCAGCTGTTTGCTGTTCCTCTTCCCTTTTTTCTTCCCTTGCTTCTGCATCTTGAGAAAAAGTATGCACTCATAATTGAACGATTAACTCCTCTACTGGAATACAAAGGTCTGGCCCAGTGGAATACCTATTGTATTCTCATTTTGAATCTCTCACCTCTGTGTGTCCACCATTGCACATCTGTATGCACATTGTCTTGAATTCATTTTCTTTTTTCCTATTCCCTTTCTCCTGGCATATCTCAAGAAGCACCTGCACATGTGTGATAAACTGAAATGGAGTAGCACTGACTATTAAGGGAGAAAATTCAAGAATTAGTTCTGTTCACTAGAAGAGGAGACAGGAGAGTAGGTACATATACTAGGGGTCTAGACCCAGCTACGGATTCCAGAAGTTCAGTCTGCAGGCAGAGTGTGGTGTGACAAACGGGATGGGCCAGGTCCACATTGGCACCATAGGATGTAATGAGTATTGGGTGCAGTTCACACCAGAGCATTATGAAGAGATGATGGCACTCCTCCGATTGAGGAAAAATCAGAGGTTTGTCACGCAGATGGTAAGCATAATCTAAGACAGTACCAAGGCACACAGGACACAGTGGTAGCATCTGGTTACCAGAGCTGAGCTCAGACAGGATGGAGACCAGCAGTCAGGATGAGCTTGAGGCCCCCTGGAGCTTCTTCAGCAGATCTGCCTCAAGACCAGGAGTTGGGATGAGGTGGGCACGGGGACAGAGGGGCATGTGTGGGGAGAACTGTAGCATCAGGAGAGGGATTGTTGCTTGAGTTTGGTATTTTCCAGTGCAATTGTGACAAGCCCCTTGAGGTCAAGAACTGTTCTGCTCCTCTGGTCTCCAATCAGAATGCACACAGTGAGTACTTAAGTGTAAATGTAGTTGTCACAAGCCTATGTTTCGTGATGTAGTCTTTCCTATAATTCAGCCTTCAGTCTCTGCTTGGGTTGTCTGACCTGGGCCTTAAGAAACTAAAGTGATGAGCCCCCTGTACGACCACCAGTCCTACAGGTGACACCAGCACTGAGAAATAACAAGGAGCCAACACAGGTGCTATGCTATTCACTTGGATTTTATTAATGCAGGTTCACTTAACTTTCATTAATGTAGATTCACTCCATATCCATACTAACCAAATAACAGTAATAATTACTTAGATGTAATCAGTAATAACATCACACAAGAAAATTAGGGGATAACAAACCCAAATCCCAGAGTCTTAGTCTGTGGGTCCAGAATACAGTACAGTAGGCAGGGGAGCCATCAATGTCTTTCAAGGCAGAATTTCTGGATCCATGTCAACATTGGGGCAAACAAAGTTCTGGGTCCAGTGGCAGAGCCTTTGACAGCACAGCAGTCAGAAGGTTAGCACAACGTGGAGCAGCACATGGGTGTATGGAGCTCAGCTGTGTCCGCAGTGGCCTGAAGCCTGCCTCTGTTTTACCCTTGAGGGTCATGTACTCCACCCCCTGGGCCCCTTGATAAATATTTTGAGACCCTTGAGAAGTTGTTGGAGGATTTCTGGTGGGCTTATGCTGAGGTGCTTCAACTCTAAAGATGTGTCTGTTCAGGTCACATGTGCAGAAATCTTGAATACTCCACCCTGCCAGACATGACTTAGGCAATAGTTTCGTTCTTGAACCAAAGTGTCATGGCTGACTGGCAGCCACCTTGGTTGACACAAGTGATGCCATTTTGCCTTATATACTTTATCCTATCTTGACTAGACCAACACCATTTATTTCTCCTGCTTGCCACAGTAGTTGAATTTAATTGAAAGGCCACCTTCAGTTAATTATTCAGAATGCCATTGCAAAAAATAGCTTTATGGATTTAGTATAGCACACAAGAATAGATGGTCCCTAGAAAAGGAACAGTTGCATATAATAACAGCCAGATTGTTTGGATGACAGTTATCGACAGAGGACCTGACAAAGGACACTGCTGGTTATGGAGGTTGTACAGATAGCAACTCAACAGCCTTCCAACCTTCAAAGGGTCTCCCCTGTCCTCAATGCCCTGCTGCCTATGCTGTGAAACCACCAGATTGTCTGAGGAGCCCATCCGGGTCTTCAGAACCTCCCTTTCCATTCTCATTACTCTGTTAGTCCTTCATTCTATTGTGGAGACTAGCTTAGGACCTGCCTACAAGTAACCTAACAACCCAGCACATTCCTGAGTGCTTACTAGGAAGGTGAAGGGGAGGTCAGTTTCCCAGGATTGGTTGCCAGGTGCACTGTACCATTCCTAAAAAGCCAACTTCAGTGTTTCCTGCACTGGTTCAACACAGTAACCCCTGAGTTCACTTCATACCACCTGCACCCTAAAAGGACAGTGTTGGGAATCTGTTGGAATTAGATTCTAGACGTTAGGTAGTCTATACCTGTCAGAGAAGAATACATTCCTGTGGAACACACAGGAGAGATGCATGGTTTCTGCTAAGGTAAGGGCCAGCACTGGTCACTTGGATGGACATGACACACATTTGTACAAAAGTTGTGTTTTTCCCAGAAAGATGTGAAGATAAACAGATCCTGCCTAATGCAAAATTATGAAACTGAGAAGCCAGTGAAAGTTTCCTTGATTATCTGCCACCTCTCCTAGTTCCCCCTCAGTAATCAAGCCTTCCTTCCCTTCCTTGCTCCTTCCTGGTTCTGGGTACCTTCCTGAACTTTTTTTTTTTTTAAATGATATTATAACAGAATGATACTTAACTGTCTCCTTCACATTACTGTGGTAACTGCCCCAGGTATTTGCAATTTAAAACCTTTTATTGTAGCTCTGGCTGGTGTGGCTCAGTGGACTGAGTATTGGACAGTGAACCAAAAGGAACCTAAAGGCTGACTGGTTCGATTCCCAGTCAGGGCATAAGCCTGGGTTGCGGGCCAGGTTCCCTGTTGGGGGCATGCATGAGGCAAACAATTGATGTATTTCTTGCACATTGCTTTTCTTTCCCTTTCTTTCCCCCTCCCTTCCCCTCTCTCTAAAAGTAAAATAAATAAAACCTTTTTTAAAAAAAACTAATTTTATTATAGAAAACAATGGTTTTGTAGGTCTCCCTGGAAGGAATTTTTAAGCAATATTAAACATATTAAACCAGTAGAGTTTTTTTTTAAGAAAGGGAGTTTTTTTCTGGTTTCCAAATTTACACTGCACTATATCAAAGGCTGGCTGGCCCCAAATGTCAATAATTGATCTGTAAGTGTGCTTTAGGTACATTAGGTGCTGGGAAGTTATTTCAGAAGGAACATTCTGGCCTTCTTTTCCCTTCCCTCAACCCTTAGCCCATACACTCCCATTCCACTGCTAAAGAGAACACCCAACATTTATAAGCCTCAATGAATTGTTAAAATATTTTTTGTGTATGCTATCTCATTTAATCCTCACAAAACTCCTATGAGATAAGGATTATAATTATCCTAATTAAGACAGTAATTCCACTTAATGCTTCCTTTAGAAACACCATTTCCTTGCCTTGGTGGTACCACACTGTCCACGTTTTCTTCTTCCCCACTGCCCCCTACACCCCCCTACCCACAAACTGCTCCTCCTCAGGGACCTTTGCTATTTTCACCTCTCCCTGCCCCTTACATGTTGGGATTCCCTGGACTTTCACTATAGTCTAACCCTTCTCATTCATTCAGGAACTTTAACTGCAGCATGTATGTCTAGACTCTCACGGCTACCTTGAGAGCCCAGCCCACTCTCTGAGTTCCAGGCCTTTTCAACATTTCTGCTTGGATGTCTCACAGGTCCCTAAAACTCCATATGTCTGAAGTAGAATGAAAAATCTATCCACACCACCCACTGTCACCACTGAAAGCTCTGCTTCTCAGACGGTGTTCACTGAATCCTCTGTCATCTGCCCACAGTCATTGCCCAAGTGCTATCTGTTACCCTCCTGATGGTCTCTCACTCCCACTGCCACCACTACCTTTCCAATTAGACTCCTGCAGTGCTTCCCTAAATGGGCACCCACATCTACTTTGTCTCTCTTTCAGCCACTCTCTGCAGCAATTTTTTGGGAAAAAAAAGTTGCTGGGGACTTGTAATTATGGGTCACCATCCTTAATGTGGCCTCTGAAACTCAGGGCAGTAAGGTCCCTACCCAGCTTCCCAGTCCCATCTCACACACTGTCCCCTTCATTTTCAACATTCCTGCCCCTCTGGAAATTCAGTGGCCTTGGTACCACAGGACCTTTGCACCACCTGCTCCTTTCACTTGGCTAATTCTTAATCATTCTCCAAATTGCAATTTAAAATGTCACTTCCCTAAGGAAGGCTTCCTTAGACAAAACTAAATCACCTTGGGCTGTGCTCTGAGAGCACAAAACAGTCATTACAATTGAAATGATATTTAATTCTCTCTGTTTAGCCAGACTGTAAGCACCACAAGAGTGAATTTCTTTCTCTCTCCACCCCCCACATCTCTTCACACTTGTCCTTGGAACCTAGCTAGCTAGTAGCCAGTATTAATTGCCAGACACACGAGTGAAGAAGCTTTCAAATTGTTCTAGCTGAGGTCCCACTCATCAGGCTCAGAGGTAAGCCTTTCCTATTTCAATTTTTTGATTCACAAAAACTATGATAAATAATTATGTTTTAATCCACTAAATTTTGGGGTGATTTGATTTGCAGCCATAGTTAATTAATGCACAGTCTTACAAGCATGCTGTCATTGGCAAAGCAACCAGAATGATATCCTATGAAATAATAAGTTGGTTAAGGTTCAGTGTAGCAATTATGGTATAACAGCAAACAGTCGATGTATATCTGAGGGAGGACTGTTAGGTCGTGCTGTTGTCCTTACCAAGTAAAAGCACCCTGTCTCAGATGTTCACATTTGTTGCGTGGGTGTGGGGGGTGGGAAGGATAAAAGGATTTGCTAGATTATTAGCTGTTTTCTAGGTGCCAGTGGTATTGATTTGCTCCAATACGAACACTGCATTTCAAACGAAAGTTGCAGTTGGAAATACCAGCTGATTAAGTTTGTGACAATACACTTTTGTAATTCCAAGACCCACCATCTTCACTGAAATAAGAATGTTGTAGGAATTACCACACCTGTATCTTTCAAACCTTTGATGATGGCTCATATGATGATTCATAAATCTTTGGTGAGGGTTTATGAAGTTTCCCTGAGAAATTTAGTCATCCATCTAGTCAATAAATATTTATTGAGTGCCTATTATGTGTGTGCCAGTCATCGTTCTAGGAACTGATGATAGAGCAGTGAACAGCACAAGCAAAATACCTGCCCTCGAGGAAATTACACTCTAAGGAGGAAAAGAGACCATACACAAACAAACTATTGTACAATCAATTGCTAGGTAGTGAGAGGTGTTGTAAGGTAATACTGCTTCTCTGTAAGGATTTTGCTAACTGGGGGGTGCTTCCAGAGCTTACACTTTGCTCTTCCTGTAATAGCCCATACTTCCTTAGTCAAGGAGTTAATGTAAGAATTCTTCCAGTTGCTTACATTGTCTAATTCTATTTGTGTCCTTAGGTAATGGGTAAATTGTCATGGGAATAGAATTTGGGATCCCACAGAACCTGTCATGAGGTTCTCTGGGTCAAAATTCTATTTAATACCTGTCCTAAATAAGTCTTAATACTAGTGTGTTCTGGGTCCCAAGAAATTAGGGTAAGTCCAGGGTCAGTGCTGAAGAGCCCCTCAATATGTTGAGTGTTTCCCTTTCTCTTGATCACATTTACCAGTTAAGTGGTTTCAGATCTACGGGGAAACACAGGAAGAAAGATTCCCAGCTGATTATTGTGACACTTGTGTAAACACCTCCCTCATGCAAAACTGAGCACATCTTCACTCTGGAAGGGCTGCACTGTGAATTCCTGCAGGGCTAGAAACTGGGTGAAGTGCTACGACTCACTTTGGGGTAATGTAAGCCAAACTCTTATTCAACAAACCTGTCTTTTTAAAAATCAAAAATGAAGTAGGGTTTTAGCAGGCCGCCCATCTCCTCAGTCCCAGGAATCCCATGAACAATTGACCACCAATGATCTCTGTAGAGCAGATCATTCTGATTACCCTCCCGCCTGTGGCCTATTCAGAAACCACAGTTACTTTGCCTCTGGCAATTATGTCTAAGACTGGAGCTCTGTCTTGCCTTGCATTCTTCCATTCCTATTAGTTGGTTTAAGCCTAAAGCCTTACCTTACATACTGCTATTTGTGTTAACCTGACCAAGGAAAGAAGCCAGAATTTACTCATGTTTTTGTAAAGGGCTGCAATAATGTTGTCATGAAAAAGCTTTCCCCAATTCCTCATCAAATGAACACTTCTGCAAAGAACATCATGTAACTCTTAATTACTCTATCAATACAACTTTGAAGGAAGAGATTTGTTTTAGGCTTACTTGTATGTCAAGGTCTTCAAATGACGCTATGAAGAGCTATCTGGAACATTTTGCAACAATGTACTCTGAGTAAAAAGGAGTTTAGAGACCTTACTAAATTCTTGCAAATACCGTTCTCATTTTCTATTTGAGCAAAGTGCCTGAGTGAACTCCCCCAGTAAACGAATTCCCTAGCAAATCCTCCAGAGCAGGTCTTCCTACAGCAGTTCTCCATTTTTCAGAAAGATACTCATCGCTCCTGCCTCATCTTTAGAATATGTCCACTATTGGTCATTCCAGAAGAAACATCTTATTCAGCATTTATTGCTTCTTTCCATTTCAGTGGTGGGGAGATGTACTAGCTGTATAAAAGGAGAGATCAATAATTCCTGGCACTTAATGTATAGCACACTTGAGGAGGAGCTCCGGATTCAGAGGAATGAGCCAGCTTGGGGTTAATAACTGTGGACTCAAAAGTGATTTAATCAGATGCCATTTGAAATTCTAATTCCACCCCTTCACTTATTCCTTGCTGCTCCATCCTCAAATGGCAGGCTGAAAGAATCACCAGTGAATTCCATCTCCTCATACGTGTAAAAAAAAAAACCCACTCAGAGGAAGCTTCGCTAGGTCTTCCATTACAATTCTGTCTGCTTTGGGGAAGGGCACAGAGTGCGAGGGATTGCTTCAATATGGGTCTGAGCCTTTCTCCCACATTTCCAAACACTTCCGTTTCCTCTGTGGCTTCCTTTCTGTTTTGCACTCTTTTTTTCTTTGCTCTTGCTTGAGGTAGCTCCTGCTCCTCAATTCATTGTCCCCCACCAAGATGATTTACTAAGAGGTGCTCTGGGAAGCTGCATGGTGGAGTGGGGAGACAATGGGGTCTGGAATTATACCTGGGTTCAAATCCTAGCTCTGCAGTCCCTGGCTATATAACTTTGGTCACAACATTTAGCCTCAGAGAACACCAATTTCCTCACCTGGAAATGAAGTAAATCAATCCTGCTTCACAGTGTTATTATTAGACTTAGAGAAAATATGTGTAAAGTACCTACTCAGACGCTTGGCATATGATAGGTAATATATTAATAAATATACCAGAACCACATTAGTATATATTATCAGTAGTATGTGTTATTGATAATAATATGTGCATTGTTCTTTCTATTTTCCCAATTAAAAAGTTAAAATGTTGTGAGTCTTACTATAAAGGCATACTTCTAAGCTTTCTACATACATTAATTTATTTATTCCTCTCAACAACTCTATACAATAGGGATTATTACAAACCTAGTATTGCAGTGGAGCATACTGAGGCACAGAAAATCTGATTAACTTACCTAAGGTCACATGCTGGAAAGTATGGAGCCAGAATTTGAGTCCAGTTAGTTTGGCTCAAAGCTGGTATCCTTTAGAAGCCATATAGGAATGATGGCTTTATGAGAAAAATATTATGCTTTATATTTATTAAAAAGAGAGGTATTTAAATGTACCAGAAAGACTAGCAGAATCACTCCCCACAGAGATAAGCTGAATTTATTCCCAGCCATGAGGTTCATCCCCTGTCCTTGCTGTAAGATGCTTTCAACTATAGGTAATAATAGAAAGGTACCCTAAAGTGGCTCAATCAAAGGCCTAATTTTAGTATGTGTGCTTCCAAAGTGAGCGCAACAGAAGTCAAAAGTAAGGCAAGGTTTAAGTTTAGTTCTCTAGCAACTCAATGAGATCCTAAAAGACAGATTCTTTCTATTTCTCTGGTTTGCTGTCTTCTGTCAGCTTTGTCTTAAAGCTGGCTTGCCTAGTTATCCTGTAGTGATTGGAACTGCATGCATCTACATACCCATGAAGAGGGAAAGGAAAAGAGGCTCCAGTGTTCTCCCAGAAGAGTAAAAAAAGGCTTTCCTGAATACTACACCGCCCCCTACCCCCACCCCACCTACACGTCAGTGGCCCAATTAGCATGCCCATTCCCAAATGAGTCACTGCCAAGGAGATGGAATTACCCTTAGGCCAGTCTAGCTCGTCTGCTGACCTTGGAGGTGTGGTCATCTTCCTCAAGGCACACAGATGTCAGGGAGAACAGAGAAACAAAATCGTGGTTCTCAGGAAGGGGGAGTAGAGATGATATACAATCAGCATATCTAGCACTTCCAAAAGTAGTTTATCTATTTTCTTGCGGAGTGAGCTTACATGAGATCATACGTTACGAAAGGGTTTTTAACACTATATAAATATAAATTATAATTATTTTTGCTGTGCTCTTTTGTACTTGGGATTTATTATTCAAAGTATGTTGTGTGGCTAATAGCAAGGCCAGAACAGAGACTGGGTGCCTGCTCCATTTCATCCATTTCTACCTCCTAGAACCCACTTTCTCCCATGCACCCCAGATGCTCCTCACTGCCCAAAGCAACCTCTTCCAGATATTCTGCTCAGGCTTATCCTGATATCCAGCATCTTGAATATCCAAATTACTTCCCCCTTGCAACCTTCCTACCATCAAATCTCATTTCCTAACAGAGTTGCTCCGAGATGAGTTCCAGTCCCACGTGCCTTTCACTGCTTGTGTGATTTGGGGCAAATTGCTTCACCTCTCTGAACCCTACTTCCCTCTTCAGTGAAATGAGAAGCTTGGATTAATTAATCTCCCAGGCACCTTCAAGCTTTAACTTTTTGTGATTCTATGAATTTCAGGCAGCAAGGTAAAGAGGGGTGAAGTATTTCAGACAGGTGGGGAAAGGGATTTAGGGTGAAGGGGTTTTAAGCATTCAAAAGATCAGTTAGCAAGGCTACCCTAATTTTTGGATTCCAAAAATAGACAGACACACACACAAAGCGCACACACATGAGGTGTGTGTTAGCAATCAATAGTGAACCTCACAACAGGAACGAGGACATCTAATAAAACAGAGATGGACCCAACACAGGGCAGACCTGAGACATAAGGTGTGGAGAGTGGGGTAGTGAGCCCAGAACCTTAGATAAATTTGGCAGAGCTGAGAACTCCACTGAGGATGGAGAATTATCACTGCTGTGGACATTGTTCTTAATGGCCTATATGAACCAAAATCCAAGAGGATTTCTGAAGAGATCATTTTGATCTTCCAACCACAGGAACACATCTACTACTGGGTCTGACCTTGTTTTGCTTTTTTTCTTCCTAGTTTCAGCTGGGCCTCAAAAGCAGAAAGGCCAAAATCCAACAGGAAAATCTGTTTCTGTTATATTCTCTTGGCTGCTTAGGAGAGCTCTCTTGGCAGCCTTTCTGGTGATTTGTCCAAGCCTGAGGCCTCTCTTTCCTGGAGTTTCCATCACCTTGTTCAGGGGAGAAGAAGCCCTAAGCATCATGATGCAGTGTCTGAGAGGCAGTCGCTCTTTTTCTTAGGCAGGAGTCCTTCGGTCCTTTTCCCCTTCTTTTCCTCCAGAGAAACAAGATGACCTTCACATAGTGGGAAACAGAATAATAGTTATTACAATGATAATGATAGCAGGGGCTACCGTTTATTGCCTACATATTATTGCTCAGGCATGAAACTAAGCACTTTATATTATCTCAATTACTAATTAAGTAGTAATGGCAAATATTAATATGGTATAAAATCATTAAAACAGATAAAAATGGGCATTTGAGTTTGATAAAATGTACAGTTCATCAGGAAACTATACCAGTCATGAACTTTTGTGCACTTAAAATATAGTTTCAAAAATGTATAAAGCAAAAATGCTAGGGATGCAAGAAGAAATTGATAGGTTCGATATCATATTAGATGTTCACATACCTCTCTCTGAAATGGGTCAAATAGACAAAACTTTACTAAGTATATTAAGAATTTATATAACATACTAACAAGTTATATTAATAAGTTAATCTCTGTTTCACTAAACAGAGATTACACATTGTTCTGAAACATATGTGGAAACAGTCACATTTGACCATGTGTTAGGTCATAAAGACAATCTTCACATACTCAAAACAAAACAAAACAAAACAAAACAAAACAGTATTCATACAAGCACTTCCGATGACCAAATGCAATAGGACTTAAACTAGCAACAGAAAGATAGCTAAATAAATAAATAAATAAATCTACCTACTTCAAAATTTTAAACACCTTAAAAGTGATTATTAGGTGTATCAGTCAGGGTTTAGTTAGGTTGATCCCCTAGGAAATATCTATTTTGTTATCCCTATACCCAGAGATTTTACCTTATGCAGTCTTGGTGTTGGTTAAACAATATCTGTAAGGCTGATGGCTGTGGTTGGGCAGCTCAGTTGGTTAGAGGGTCATCCTGATACACCAAGGTTGTGGATTCAATCTCTGGTTAGGGCACACGTAAGACATAGCCAATGAATATATAAATAAATGGAACAACAAATCATTTCGAAGTCTCTCTTTCTCCCTCCCCCTTCCCCCCTTCTTCTCTCTCTCTAAAATCAGTTTTGAAAAAGTAGTATCTGAAAGGCTGCTGTCATTGCATCTGATTCTGAGACTTGAAGTCCTCAGGGCAGGCAGTCAGGATGTAAAGTGGGAACAGCAAGAATGGTTGGAACCCACAAACACACGCTGTAGCTTATGAGGACAGGCTAAAACCTGTGTCATCTTGCCTCTGACCTCAATCATGCAGAAGCCTGGGCTCTTTGACACAGAGCTAAACACACACACACAAGCACACACACACACTGAGTGCATGTTAGCAGTCAATAGTGAACATTACAAGAGAGATGAGGACATTTAAGAACTCCTCCGACTGAGGAGTGAAAGAAGCTGAAAGAGGATCCTGGAGAAGGTGGAGCAGTTCCAATCTTGGCCGTTGTCCCACACCAACAAGGAAAGCCAGTTAGTAACAAAATGGCTATTGCTTCACTTATACTCCAAATTGCTCATGAAAATCTCTCTTACAGCCTAGCCTATTAAGAAATGTACAAGGAAGGGAATCCTGGGAAATGTAGTACTGCCTAACCAAGGTGACACCTTGCAAAACCACCTAATCCATCCCTTGTCAACTTGGCACCCATGTATATCTTCGTTTTTAATCTCCAAATAAAGATCATAACAAAATCATGCTTCTGCCTAACATAAAACAACTATGCCCATACAGCCAGAGACATGCTAACCCGGGGCTCAAAAAACTTTCTGAAAGGGCCAGACAGCAAATACTTTAGGTTTTGCATACCACATGGTTTTTGTTACAACTCTTCAGTGCCAGCATTGTAGCATGAAAGTAGCCGTAGACAATATGTAACTGAGTAATGTGGCTGTGTTCAAATAAAACATTGTTTATGAAAACAGATGGCCAGCTCTTGGGCCATAGTTTGCCAACCCCAATGTTAATCTTTTCACCGAAGGAGAATTTTTGAAAATCCTCTTTTTGATTTGAGTGATCTTTATTCTCCTCTTATTTAATTCACACATCACCCTTGGATATTTTATAGATTAGATACTGAGATATGTTACTTCACATAGCACATTATATATTAGATAAGGAAATGAAAGAGGAGGAAGAAATGAAATATTTTTATTAATATATATGCAAACATGCAAAACTAAGGAAAAAATACTCATAACTATTATATTCCTCTTTTTTGCAAGTAGTTATAGTTCTTTTCTGGTTTCTAATCTTATTCCTGAAGGGTCTGGGCCACTAGCAGTCCTGCCTGAATTGGAGATTGTTGTAGTTTTCCACTGATTTACTATTCACAAAATACAGGTGTAATAAAATCTGCCCTAGAGGATCTCCTGCATTCCAGACATACTCATTGTGTGATAGCAACTCAATTTCCCCTTGATAGTCAACATCAGTTACCAAAAACAGTATAGTAAATCCCTTCTTTGCCTGTTGATTCAGTGGCTTTAGGAGCCCAAAGTGTCCAGGTGGCAGTCTCAACTTCCAGTTCAATGGCATTGTTGTTGTGCCCACTGGTAAAAGCATTGCTCCTTAAAAAAAAAAAAAAAAAAAGCATTGCTCCTTGTGGAACTAAGACTTCTAGAGCAGGAGAGCCTAAAGTTGTGGGGATGGGAAACAAAAAGTGTACTAGTGAATCATGAGGGGTAAAATATGAGTAACAGCTTTCATTTCTACCCCCTTGATTCCTGAACTTGTGAATCCTGCTATGGGAGAAACAACAATAGAATGGGCATTGATTTAAAGCATTTAACACAATCTGGAGGACCTGCTTCAGCCATACAAGGCAATGCTGCCTACCTGATGCCATAACTGAGACTTTAACAGATGAATACACTATTCTCTTACATCAGCTGCTTCAGAGTTATGGATAATATGGTAAGATAAGTGAATTCCATGAGCACGAGCCCATTGCCCCACTGCATTTGTTATGAAGTCAGTTCCTTGGCCAAAAGGTATACTGTGTTGAGTAGCATGTTTTGGATAAAGTATTCATTCAGTTCATAACTGATAGTTTTGCCAAAAGAATGCAAGCAAACAAGCAATAAAGGCAAATCCATATCCAATAGGCATGATTGAGAGAAAGAAGGAAATGTAGCAGAAGTAAGGGGCATGTATATTTTAGCTACTTCCTCATGCAATCTACTTGTGCCTCCAGGACCTGCTTAAGTCCAATTTCATAGACACCAGTTCCTTCTTTTTTTTTTTTAAGATTTTATTTATTTATTTTTAGAGAGGGAAGTGAGGGGGAGAGAGAGAGAGAAACATCAATGTACGGTTGCTCGGGGACATGGCCTGCAACCTAGGCATGTGCCCTGACTGGGAATCGAACCTGCGATGCCTGGTTCGCGGCCCGCGCTCAATCCACTGAGCTACACCAGCCAGGGCGACACCAGTTCCTTCTGATGATGAAATACTACTGTACATGCCCAACTTAATGGCTTGGTGGGTCAGAAAATACTCAGGTCAAAATGGGCAGCTCAGTTCATATGATAACTTGGTAGCTCAAGGTCAAGCATTCCATCTCTGCTAAGGCACATTAATAAGCCAAAAGTTAATTTTAAAAGGATAATAGTTATCCTCAGAGGATGACATGACTTTGCTAAAAATTCTAAGAGTCTGTGCTGTGATTCACCTATAAGATAGGGGCCTGCCAAAGGCTCCAAACAGCATCCCTATCTATGCACCATTAATACTTGAAGTACCCCCATACCTTCTGAGTCATACGGCCCAATTAGCAGAACAGCTTTCAGAGCAGCTTGACCTGTTGCAGAACCTACTCTGGGATTCAGTCAAAACAGGCAGCTTTTTAGGTCACTTAGTAAGTGGGTCAAAGTAGCATGACCAAATGAGATACAGGTTGTATCCAAAATTCAAAGAGGTCCAGTAGGCATTGCACTTCTTTCTTAATAATAGGAGGAATCAAGATGCAACAACTTGCTCTTCACCTTAGAAAACAAATCTCTTCATATCCTATGTAATTGGACCCTTAGAATTTTCATCAAAGTGGCAGGTCCTTGAATTTCTGTGGAATTTTATTCCCACTCTCTGGCACACAAATGTCTTAGCAATGTATCTAGAGTAGTTGCTACTTTCTTCTCACTGTGTCCAATAAGCATAATACTGTTAATGTAATGAACCAGAGTAATGTCCTATGGAAAAGAAGAGCAATCAAGGTCCTTGCAGACTAAATATCAATACAGGGCATCTTACACAGCAAGGGTGTCTTGCTGCCTTGCCAGATGAAAGCCATCTGCCTCTGATGGTCTTCGCCAACAGATACAAAGATAAAAGCATTTTCCAGATTAATAGCTATGTGCCAGAATGTGCTGATTTGCTCCAGCAACAAAACCACATGTGTAAAAGCAACTACAATTGAAGTCACCACCTGATTAAGCTTTTAGTAGTCCACTGTCATTCTGGTTGAATACCGACCCTGCATCTTTCAAGCCCTTTCAAGTGGCACTAATCTCTGCAATTCTTCCAAGAATGCAGTGTTGCTTTTGGTTTACTGTTTTTCTAGGTAGGTATAGTTCTAGTGGCTTCCACTTGGTCTTTCCTTCCATAATAGTCTGCATTCCATGTGTCAGAAAACCACTATACTGTAGGGATTCTGCCAGTTGCTGCATGTGTCTATTCTAATTATGCATTCTGGAATTGGGAAAATAACCACAAGGTAGTTTTGAGAATGCACTGGGCCCAATGTGAGATGGACTTAGGCCATGTATTAGTTATATATTGCTGCATAACAACTTATTCTAAAGTATAGAAGCTGAAAACAAGAAATATTTATTGTCTTACAGTTTTTATGGGTCGAGAATCTTGGAGTGGTTTAGCTGGGTACCACTAGCTTAAGGTCTCTCACGAGACTGCGGGCAAGGTGTGGCCTGGGGCTATAGTCATTTCAAGACTTGGTGAACGATGAAGGGCCTACTCCCAAGCTCACTCACCTAGTTGTTGGAATGCTTCAGTTTCTCTGGGTTGTTAAACTGAAGTCCTTTGGTCCTCACCCTACCACATGAGCATGTCCGCAGAGTTGCTCACATTATGGCAGTATACTTCTCTCAGTGCAAACTATCTGAAAGAAAAAGAAAGGGGGAGAAAGAGAAGCCACAGTTATTTTATAACCAAATACAGAAAGCGTTTTCCCATGATCTCTGCCATATTATATTCATTAGAAGCAACTCACTGGGTCCAACCCACACTCAAGTGGAAGGGATTACAGAAAGGTGTGAATACCAGGAAGCGGGGATCATTGGGGACCATATTAGAAGCTGCCAACCACATTGGGTTATTGAAATAAAAATGAATATTATGAACAATTTAGAATTATACATTAAGAACCAGGAATAGCAACATTCATGAGGTCTTCGCACAACACATCCTATTGTACAGATTGGAAACTCAAGGCGTAGAGCGGTGAAAAATTTTGCCCAGGGTCCTTTGCATTTGTTAGTGGCAAAACTGATGCTGAAATCTCAGTATAATGCCAAAGATTCATTCTGACTGTCTCCTCCCCTCTAAAATGTCCTTTAATGAGGTCAGTTTATTCCAGATCACTTCTGCTCACTTTTTTCTCTTCTCTTTCTTCCAACTTTTCTCTTCACTTCTCTTTCATCATAGAGAAAGACTATTCAGGAACTGGCATATTTGCCTTATTGGACTAATTTTGAAACACCCTGAAACATGAAGTTACATTTTTTCAGAGATGAGATCATGTTCAATAATAACCACTAGCCTATCACACTGAACTGTCTCTTCCTTTCTGATGATTTTACATCTTTCCTGTACATTTTGCCTTCTGAGCAGGAGCTGGTGACATTGATACCACTATTTAAGCACACTTGTTTCCTAGCAACAGCTGGGTACATCAAGTTTCAGAGCTACTCAGAACTTCCCCTCTAAAAGGGCCAGATTCACTCTCAAAACAATACATTCGAAGTTTAAAATATAACTTGAGTGGTTTAATTACACACCCCCATTCCACCCACTCCTTCCACTTCCCTTCCCCTTCTTCCCAGAGGCCCAATCATTGAGATTTCAGCAGTAATTTCTGTAGTCTGGGAAAATGCCGAGGTCACACTTGGGAGTACCTGGCTGCCCAGAGAACAGTTTCAGTTCCCACTGCCTACCTACAAATAAGAAGCAACTTGTACATTTAGAATGATCGTTTTTTTTTTATGTAGCTGAAATAAATCTCAGGCCACAAATTAAGGATTGAAAGAAATAAAGTATACTTTTTAACAACAAGCATTATTTTATGAGCCTTTTTTCACATTGGTGTAAAGTTCTAGTGCATCAGTTTAGGGACTCATACTTAGGGTTGACTTGAGGCCTGGGGGATAAGACAGGAGAAGGGGACCCTAGCATGCAGTTATTGAGATATCCATCATAAGCTGCTTCCCCCATCTTAAAGCCATTCTTAGCTGCTTGTGCTTGACCACAGACCCCTTCCGTCTGGCTCTATCTCAGACATACAAGAAATACTTAGAAATACAGGAAACACTCAGCTGCACTTCTGTCACATCTCAGCAGGAAAACCAGACAAGTCTTACAACCTTCCTGGAAGTAAGATACAACCTTCTTCTTCTCCTATATCCCTATGGTTACCTGGGAAGGCTTTACTTCCTCCACTGCCCGCAGGAACTGGCCCGAGGTTCCAGCCACAGGACTCCTGTTCAGGAACCAGTAATGTTTTGCTCCCTTTCAGATACTCTTCATCTTCCCTCTTAGTTTTGTGGACTTTATCTAACCCCAGGTAGAAAGGAGGGAGAAAAAAGGACGAGTTTAATTAACAAAATGTTACTCTAAGTCCTTTTGTCTTCTTCCTGGACCTAAGCTTTTAAAACTCAAAAGACAATATTTTACTCTTGTTCTCTGATTTTTCTGTAACAACCTACCCTGAGGCAATCCATACATCAAGAATGGAGGAAGAGCCACAAGATTAAAGAAAGGAATTATGGGAGAACACATATCAATTAATATCAAAATATTACTTCACTAAAATTAAATAGTTTTCTGCCTTACATCGTGTATTTTATCTTATGTATGTATGTATGTATATATTATTTTCTTACTTATAATCAGGGCTCCCTACTCATCCCCCAAAAAAGAATGGGTATTTGTCTTTCTTTGGATAACCAAAATAATTCAGTAAAGTGGTCCCCCCTAAAAAAAAAGAGCAGTCCTTAGGACAAATGTCAACTTCAGGAATTGTGAAATTCAGAAAAAGCAGTTTGCCAGTAACTTTATTTTTTTTCCCATGATCCTCCCTTCCCTTTGGCAACATCAGCTTGTTTTCTGTATCTGTGAATCTGTTTCTGTTTCTGTTTTGTTTAGTTGTTACTTTTGTTGTTTTCAGATTACACATATAACTGAAATCATAAAGTATTCGTCTTTCTTTTTCTGACTTATTTCATCTAGTATAATACTCTCTAGGTCCATCCATATTGTTGCAATGGCAAGATTTTATTCTTTTTATTGCTGAGTAATATTCCACTGTGTGTGTATACATATCTTCTTTATCATTAGCCAGTTGATAAACACCTAGGTTGCTTCCATATTTTGGTTATTGTAAGTAATGCTGCAATGAACATCCTATGTACACATATCTTTTCAAATTAGTGTTTTTGTTTTCTTCAAATAAATATGCAGAAGTGGAATTGCAAGGTCTTTTTCATTTTTTGAGGACTCTCCATACTATTTTCCACAGAGGCTGCACCAATCTGCATTCCCATCACCAGTGCACTAGAGTTCCCTTTTCTCCACATCCTCACCAGCACTTGTTATTTGTGGATTTGTTGATGATAGCCATTCTGACAAATCTGAGGTGATATCTCATTGTGTTTTTTACTTATATTTTATTGATTATGCTTACAGTTGTACTTTTTCCCCTTTTGCCCCCTGCCACCCAGTGCCCCAATCCTTCAGGCAATCCCCCCACCATTGTTCATGTCTATAGGTCCTGTATATAAGTTCTGCGGCTACTCCATTTCTTATACTGTATTTTACATTTCCACAGCTATTCTGTAACTACCTATTTGTACTTTTTAATCCCCTCACCTCTTTACCCATTCTCCCCCTCCCACCTCCCATCTGGTAACTAACTTCTTTTCTCCTGCTGCTTTTAAGAGTCTCTCTTTATCTTTAACCTTTGGCACTTTAATTATGATGTGTCTTGGAGTGGCCCTCTTTGCATCCATCATAATTTGGACTCCCTGTGCTTCCTGGACTTGCATGTCTATTTCTTTCACCGAATCAGGGAAGTTTTCTTTCACTACTTTTTTAGATAGATTTCCAATTTCTTGCTTTTTCTTTTCTCATTCTGGCACCCATGAGGCAAATGTTGGACCTCTTGAAGTCGTCCCAGAGGCTGTTTATACTATCCTCATTTTTGGTTTTTTGGATTCTTTTTTCTTCTTGTTCTGTATGGTTGTTTTTTGCTTTCTTATGTTCCAAATCATTGGTTTGACTCTCAGTTTCATCCACTCTACTGTTGTTTCCCTGTAAATTGTTCTTTATTTTAATTAGTGTATCCTTCATTTCTGACTGAGTCTTTTTTTGCTGCTAAGGTCCTCACTAAGTTCCTTGAGCCTCCTTATAGCCAGTGTTTTGAACTCTGCATCTGATAGACTGCTTATCTCCACTTCATTTGGCTCCTTTTCTAGAGTTTTAATCTGTTCTTTTATTTGTACCATGTTTCTTTGTCTCCTCACTTTGGAAGCCCCCCTGTGTTTGTTTCTATATATATTAGGTAAAGCTGCTTTGACTCCGTGTCTGGGTAGTGTGGTCTAATGTAGTAGGTGTCCTGTAGGGCCCAGTGGCACAGCCTCCCCGTCACCCAAGCTGGCTACTTGAGGTATACCCTTTATGTGGGCTGAATTCACCCTCTTCTTATAGTTAAGCCATGGTTACTGTTGGCAGATCAAAGGGAGGAATTTACCCAGGCCAGTTAGCTACAAGGACTGGCTGTGACCATTGATCACCAACCTCTGCCCTCTGTGGAGAATCAGCTGTGCAGGGGCAGAGTGGTAGTGCTCCCATGTGGTCTGTGGTTGTCTACTGGGTGCACTGGTCCTGGAATTTCCCAGGTTGTGCAGAGCAGGTAAGCCCCCACCTGTGTTTTGCCCTGGGGCACCCTACCTGATCGTGAAGGAATATGAGATGGATGCTACTAGTGCCGGGTAGGAGATTCCCAGGTGAAGCCAAGCTGTGAATCTAAGCCGGCTGCTGCTAGTGCTTGGCCTGGGGCTTACTGAAGCCAGCTGTTGCTGTCTGAGAGGATTAGGAATCAAGATCAGCCATTCTTATGGAAAAGCAGCTTGGGTGGGTCAATAAATTGGGTGGAACAGAGTCTCTGGGGATCTCCAAGGCAGGTCAAACAGTGTTAGCCAGGTTGATGTAGTCTCACATATGGCACCAGCTTGCAGGCTCTGTTCAGGGAGGGTTTAGAAAAGGGACAATGGCCTCTGCTCACCTTGATGCCAGACACTTCAGTTTCTCCCTGTATACCACTGGTGCCTTTTAAGCTGCTACCCTGGTGCTGGAGCTCAGAGGGAGTGAGTCTGAGTAGGTGAGTCCATGTGTGAGTTTTTTAAGAGGAACTGCTTGGGGCTCCAGCAGTTTCTTCCATCACCTCAATCCCCACTGATTTTTGCAGCCAGAAGTTGTGGGGACTTATCTTCTTAGCACTGAAACCCTGGACTGGGGGAGCTGGTGTAGGCCTGGGTCTCCTCACTCCCAAGATATCCCTCCTGAATTTTTACCCACGTGGGTGTGGGACCATCCTATTCCGTGTCTGCGCCCTTCCTACTAGTGTGGATGGATGTGGTTTCTTTAATTCCATAGTTTTCAGACTTCCATTCAACTCGATTTCATAGTTGTCAGACTTCTAATCAGCTTGATTTATGATGTTCCTGAGTGATGGTTGTTCTATATTTTAGTTGTAATTTTGATTTGGTTTTATGAAGAGGCGAGCCATGTCTGCTTACACTGCCACCTTGTTGATACCTCACTGTGTTTTTTAAATCAATTAAATTTATCAGGGTAACGTTGGTTAATAAGATTACATAGGTTTCAAGTGCGTATTTCCATGATACATGCTCTGTACCTTGCCTCACTCAAAGGCAAATAATCTTCTGTCTAGATTAATCTATTTATTCTAGATTATCTAGTTTGTTGTTATATAACTATTTGTAGTGTTGTTTACTGATTATTTGTATTTCTGTGGCATTGGTTGTAACTTCTCTTTCATTTATGACTTTATTTCATGTTTACCTTTTCAAAACCAGCTCTCAGTTTTACTGATCTTTTCTATTATTTTTAAGTTTCTGTTTTTATTTTGTTTATTTCTGCTCTGACCTCATTTTCTTCTTTATATTTACTTTGTTTTGGGTTTGTTTGTTCTTCTTTTTCTAGTTTCTTTAGGTGGAGAGTTAGATTGTTTATGGGATTTTTCTTGTTTCTTGAGATAGGCCTATATAGCTATGAGCTTCCCTCTTACCTTTTGTTTCATCCCATAAATTTTAAAACATTTCACTTTTATTTTCATTTGTCTCACTGTAGCTTTTGATAAATCTTTTGATCCTTAATTATTTAGTAGCATATTGTTTAGTCCCCACTTATTTGTGTTTTTTTCAGTTTTCAGTAGTTGATTTCTAGTTTTATGCCATTGTGGTTGGAAAAGATGCTTAAAGTGATTTCAATCTTCTTGAATTTACTGAGACTTGTTTTGTAGCCTAATATGTGATCTTGGAGAATGTTCCATGTACACTTGAAATAAAAAGAGTATTCTGCAGGTTGTAGAATAAATGTCCTATAAATATGCATTAAGTCAATCTGACATTTCTAAGGTCTAATGTGACATTTAAGGCCATTATTTCCTTTTTATTTTCTGTCTGGATGATCTATCTATTTATGCAAGTAGGGTATTAAAATCCCCAGCTACACTTTTGGCTTTTGGCATGGAGGAGCTTAGGTGCAACTTTCTTTGATCCTTCTGAATCTGGTTCATCTGACATCAGCTGCCTCCACCGTGCCACTGAAGTTCGACCACATTGAGATCAAAGTCCTATAAATGGGGTACTCCAGTGGCAAAGTTGGTTTCATGTCTGCCCTGGTATCCAAGATCAACCACCTGGGTCTGTCTCTGAAAGCATTTGGTGATTACATTGCCAAAGCAACCAGTGATTGAAAAGTTTGAGGATTACAATGAAACTGACCATTCAGAACAGACAGGCATGGATTGAAGTAGTACCTTCTGCCTCTGCCCTGATCATCAAAGTCCTCAAAGAACTACCAAGAGACAGAAAGAAGCAAAAAAAAAAAAAAAACCCACACATTAACAACAGTGGAAATATCACTTTCAATGAGATCACCAACATTGCTCAACAGATGCAGCATTGATCTTTGGTTAGAGAACTCTCTAGACCCATACAGAGATCCTAAGGATTGCCCAGTCTGTGGTCTGCAATGTTGATGGCTGTCACCCTCATGACAATGCATGACATCAACGCTGGTATAGTGGAATGCCCTACTATTATTGTATTACTGTGAATTTCTCCCTTTATGTCCATTAACATTTGCTCTATTTATGTAGGTGCTCCTACGTTAGGTGCGTAGATACTTATGATTGTTATATTCTCTTCTTGCATTGACCCCCTTATATCATATCATGTGCTTGTTTGTGTGTTTGTCTTTACAGTTTTTGTTTTAAAGTCTATTTTTTTCTGAGATAAGTATTGCTATTCCAGCTTCCTTTTCATTTCTATTATGACTAAAGTTTTCAGCCGTTATTTTTTTAAATAAAGTTCCTATTCCTTTCTCTCTCTGTTCTTCTACTGGGATTCCTATAATGCAAATGTTTGTGTGTTTGATGTTATTATAGAGGTTCTCAAACTATTCTCATTTTTAAAATTCTTTTTTCTTTTTGTTGTTCTGATTAATTGATTTCCACATCATTAATCCATTTTTCTGTATTAGCTAATCTGCTGTTCATTCCTTCTAATGTATTTTTTCCTTTCAGTGATAGTATTCTTCAGCTTTGCTTGCTTCTTTCTCTTTTAAACATTTTATTTATTTATTTTTCAGGGAGAGGGGAAGTAAGGGATAGAAACACCGATGTGAAAGAGAAACATTGATCAGTTTCCTCTCAAAGGCAGTGCACCTGGGGATCACAACCCAGGCGTGTTGGGAATCACGCTGGGTTGGGAATCAAACTGGCAGTCTTTTGCTTTACAGAATGATGCCCGAACAATTGAGCCGCACTGGTCAGTGCTCTCCTTGGTTCTTTATTATACTTTCTGACTCTTTAATGAAGTTCTCCCTAAGTTCTTATATTCCACTACCTTCAAGTTTGATGAGCATCCTTATGACCATTTCTTTGAATTAATTATCAGACAAATTACTTGTCTCTCTTTCTTTAGGATTATTTTCCTGGGGAATTTATTTTTGTTCTTTCATCTGAGAGATATTCTTCTGTCTTTTCATATTGTTTGAATTTCTATATTTGTTTATATGAAACAAAATAGCTATCTCTCCTACTATTGAAAAAGTGGCCTTGGATAAAAGCAGCCTCTATGTAGGCTGTGTGTGTTGAGTGGTTTTGCAGGTGTGTTAGAGCCTATGGTATCCAGGACACTGGCCTACCAAGCTGGAACAGCTCTGAGCAGAGAGGCCAGGTTTGTGTGGCCAGTGTTCTGTTTATCCTGCTTGGTCTTTGCTTGAAGCTGAAATAGGCTTGAGCAATAGGTCTGAGAATGCACTACGGCAACACTGTAGACAGGCCAGAGCACCTGAATAGAGCTCCTACTCACTGTATAGAGGTGGAAGGGGACATATACAATGGCATTCATCAGTACTTCTGACCCTATAAAATTCCCAAAATTCCCAGAGAGCTCTTGCAGCTCCCAACCTTCTCTATATTGTCTCTCTCCTTCATTTGTTGTACAGAAGTGGTCTTGTGTAGAAGTAACCTTTGTGTAGGTTGTGTGTGCCAGGTAGTTTGGGCAGGCTGGGTGGAGCCAGGCAGGCACTTACAATACCTGGGGAATGCTTACAGGCCTGGAGCAGCTCCAGGCAGAGAGGACAGGTGCATGCCCTGTGGTAATGCCCTGTTGATCCTGCTTGCTCTTTGTTCAGAGATGAAATTAACTCTGGGCATTGTGGCTGAAAATGCACTGTGGTGATCTTGCAGGTAGGCCAAAGCACCCAAAAAAAGTTGTTGCCCACACTATCAAAGTGGTGGAGGGCATGAACAATGGTGCTTGTTGCTCAGAAACTGTTTATTCAGACCTCAGTTTTCTCTCAGGAGTAGTTATTCTCTATATACATGTAACTATATTTCAGTTTGCTCATGGGAGGGGACCAGTTCAGTGTCATTCTACACCTGTGCCATTTTGGACCTCTCAGTGTCATTCCTTTTTAACTTGGAGTCCCTCATTTTTCTTCATTATTCCTCCAAAGATTACCCTTAGTTAAGTTTCCTTGGAGTGAAAAAAGAATAAGACATAGTCCCTTTCCTTAAGAGTGGTTTGTATAGATTGAATATTGTACCCTCTAAAGATATGTTGAGGTCCTAACTCCCTGTACTTCAAAATGTGACTTTATTTGTAAATAGGGTCATTGCAAATGCAATTAGTCTAGGCAAGATCATACTGTAGTAGGGTGAGCTTTTAATCCAATATGACTGGTGTACTTATAAGAAGAGGAGAAGAAACACAAAGACTAAGCCACACAGAAAGAAGATGGCCATATGACAACGAAGGTGAAGTTTGGAGTGATGCGTCTACAAGCCAAGGAAATCAATTATTAAAATAAAATTAGGGGGAAAAAGAGGAAACACTAGAAGCTAGAAGAGGCAAGGAAGGATTCTCCCCTCCAGATCTCACATAAAAATATAATCTTTTATTTGAGAGTGTCTCATAAGTAGTCCAATAAAGTAAATGTATCAGTCCCTGAGTAGTCTTTCTATTGATAAAAGGGATCATGACCCTGCCAATACCTTGCTTTTGAACTTTTAGCATCCAGATCTATAAGGCTATACATTTCCATTGTTGAGCCACCTAGTTTGTGGTATTTTGTAAAGGTAGCCCCTAGGAAATGAATAAAATAGTCTAATTAAAGATTCAAACACTCAGATATCACAAAGCAGTTATAGAATAATGCAGTGTTTAACTGCATGGCACTAGAAGACCTGCAAAATGAGTCCAGACTCAGCCAGTCCTTCTCGTCTCCAGACTTTCGCCCAGTCTACAGGGGTGACTAGGTTATTTCATTTATGGCATTGGCACAGAGAGGTTTATATCTTCATTACCTTTTTGGCCCCCATGCTGTAGGATCTCACATGACAAAGCCTTCAGCTAAATGTCTGGGACTTACTTACTTTTTTTTTTTTTTTTGAACACATGCCATAGTCTTCTGAGATAAACAGGACAACCCCTCACATGTAGGAAAGGTATGCTTGCTATGACTGTCAGCCCCAGGATAGGGCCTACCCTGTGGCTCTGGGCTTCTCCCAACTAGAACCTCAACCAACAGAAGAACTCTGCCCTATAAAACCTGTTTTGGGTCTTCATTTGTTTGCCAGTAATATTACTGATTGAATTAAAACAGTGTGTCCTACACGTCCTGCTTGACTTGGTTCTCTCGAGACCTCTACTGCTCTTTAGACTTCTTTGACATGGGCCTCTGAGTAAGTTATCTCTAATGAGTCTTGAATGCCCACAAGGTACATAACCAATAGATTCTCTTTTCCATAGTTGCTGGATGACCATTAATTTTCTGTTTTCAAACAAGGAAGCAAGCAACAGGAATGAGATTGCACTCAAAGGGCAGAGTGGAAAGGGCAGAATGAGAAGCCAAGTTATGGGTTTAAAAAAGGATAAAGGTAATGAAAACTAGGGTTTGCTAGTGAGGAGTCATTCTTGTTTTCTTATTTTCTCTCATCTCCCACATCCAAATAATCTGCATTATCTTATCCATTTTATGTCCAAGTTACATTTAAAATCTACTCTTAGAAATTTCAATAACCATAACTTCTTTAGATCAAGCAAATTTCATCTCTACCCTAGATAACTACTAAAATCTCCCAACTGATCTCTCTTCTTCCAATCTTATTCCCATGTAATTCATTTCTACAAAGCCACCATAGTAATCTTAAATCATGAATAAAATCACTTCTCTCCCTTGATTAAAAGCCTTCAGCTTTCACTTTCAGCCAAGATTCAATAACAGAAACAAGATCTATCCTCTTTCCCTAAGCAATTAGTAAAATGAACAAAAATATATAAAACAATTTTCACACAGATACTACAGGACTATGATTGCTGAGAGAATAGAAACAAACAATGTAAGATCTACAATTGCATAAGCTAACTGTCCAGAAGGAGTTGTCAGTACATGTTGATAAACCAAACAGCTCTCCAAGAGTTGCAGAGATAGAGATCTAGCTCAGGAAGTAAGGTGGCTAGAATTTGTGGAGCAGAGTACTAGAAAAGAGAGAGAGAGAGATCCAAGAATCTTCAGAAGGATCCTATCAAGTCACCAGCAGAGTACTTATGTGCATAAGTAAGAGAAATCTACCCTAGTTCAGGGAAAGAATCACCTAAGGGAGTAGGCAAAACAATTCACAGATCTGGGAGTAGTTCCTGTAACAACCAGCCAGAGTAGAAACACTTCATAATACATGGGACATTGGGTAGAGTCCTAAAAAAAAAAAATAGTCTTTAGTAGTAGTACTAAATTATCCCTAGATTAAAAGCTACTCTGGACCTGCTCTAAGAAAGCTTAAAAGCAAGTCTCAAAATAAGCCAAAAGATCCCAAGTAACTTAACTGTGCACCAGAACAAAATCCAACATTAGTTAAAGAAATAAACCAAATCCAACAATATAAAATTCACAATGTCAGGCATCCAATAAAATATTAGCAAGCATGCTGACAGGACCTCTAGCTATGACTGAATGAAGAGGTACATGAATCTTCTCTTTAAAAAACAAGTAAAAACTGGACAAAATACTAAAAAATTACCATTTTAGGACACTGTAAAATGACCAAAGTCAAACATCAAGTTGAGAAGCAAGTATTAATTTTTTAAAAAATTGAAACCTGAGAACAGAAGGAATCTGTACCCTTATTGCCTGGGTCCACTTCCATCTTCCCACTTCCCACACTGATTGCTGAAAAATGATAGTTTTAAAAAGTGAGGCTGGTTGTAAAAACTAGTAGCTTCATTGCCAGAGAGGGCAGACGAGACTTGTAGTAGGAAGAAAAAGCCACAGCAGCATTGTCAGTTTATAAAAAAGAAGGAGGAGGCAGGGGAGGGGGAGGGGAAAAGAGAGGAGGAGGAAGAGAGGAAGAAAGAGAAGAAGAAGAAACTTGGATAGGAAATGAAAAGGTACAACTAACAATTCTGCTAGCGTAAGTATGAGATCAGTTGGGGCAAGTAGCCAGATCAGACGGAAATTTAACAAGGAAATCCTGGAAATGGCAGAGCCATAGAAAGGGTAGATTAGCACCTGACCAGGAAACTACACACTTGCATAGAGGGGACCCAAGAAAGCACATTGGAAAGTAAAGGCCTAAGCACACTTAAAAACTGACTAAACTTTGAATGCATTCACTCCTTCATCCACATATAGACAGGTCAGCAGAGTGTTGGTCAAAGCCTGTGGACTCAAAGTGTTTGAATGATATCTCTATTTAATCATTGGCTGACTACTAGGTTCTATTGACACAGGATGGCCTATTGTAGGCCAGGGGGAAAATGGAAATAAGAATAAAAATCTGGGCAGAGACATCAGCAGTGGCCTGCAACTCATGGGGGAAAAAAATTCTACCATTTAAGTCCAGTCAAATTAAAGAAAAAAGAAATCAGAGGGGGTAATCAAAATACAGAGCTGCTATAGGATATCATTGAAAATGCCCAACTATCAACCAAAAATTATGAGGAATGCAAAAAAACCCAAAGTATAACTCACATTTTAAAATATTGGTCATTAAAAACTTACTCTACAGCCAGATATTGGATTGAGCAAACACTTCAAGAATGCTACTATAAATATATTCAAATAATTAAAGAAAACTATGATCAAAGAACTAAAATGAATATGAAAATGTCTAATAAATAAGGAATCTCAATAAAGAAATAGAAGCTGTAAAAAAAGAACCAAATAGAAATTCTGGAGTTCAAAAGTACAATAACTAAAATAAAAAATTCCCTAAACAGGCTCAACAGCAGATTTCAGTTGTCAGAAAAGTAAATCAATGAACTTGCAGATAGATTAATAGAAATTTTCCAATATGAAGAATAGAGAGAAAAAGAGAATGAAGAAAATGCCAAGATCCTCAAAGACATGTGAGACTGCATCAAGTAGTATAAACACCAGAAGGTGAAAAGAGAGAGGGAGTCAGAAAAAAACATTTGAAGAAATAATAGCTAAAAATTCTCTAAATTTGATGATACACATTAATCTTCAAATCCAGGAATTTCAACAGCCCCCAAGTATGATAAAGAGATCCACTCCTAGACACATCATAGTTAAAAAGTTGAAAGCCAAAGGAAAAAAAGACAATCTTGAAACCAGTAAAAGAAAAATGACTCATCATGAACAAGGAAACAAAAATGTGAATAATAGCTGACTTCTCATCAGAAATAATAGAGGCCAGAAGGCAGTAGAGTAACATATTCAAAATGTTGAAGGAAAAATCTTTTAATCAAGAATTCTATATCCATCATACTAAAAGTAAGGACATTTCCAGATGATCAAAAACTCAGAGAATGTGCTATAGACTACCTATCATACAAGATACACCAAAAGAAGTCCTTTAGGCTGAAAAAAATTATACCAGATGGTAAGTCAAATTCACAGGGAGAAGGGAAAAGCATAGAAATGATAAATAAATGTAATATATAAGAAATATATTTGTAAGTATACATTATACAGTTTATCAATAAATACATTTTCTGTTATCTTAATTTCTTTAAATATATGATTGCATAAAACAATAATTATAACACTATATTACTGAGTTTATAACCCACATATTAAAATATATGACAATAATAGCATGAAGATGGAAATGGAGTTATATTGGAGCAAAGTTATTATATTTTCCTGGAATTAAATGAAGTAGATTGCTGTATTTAAGATATACACTATTAACCCTAGAGCAACAACAACAACAAAAAGCTTTAAAAATAGTGTTTAAAAATCAAAAAAGGAATTAAAATGATATACTAATATGTTTGTTTGACACTAAAAAAAAGACAATGAAGGGGTAACACAGGAACAAAAAAGCCATGAGATACATTAAAGACAGATATCAAAGTGGCATATACATAAATCCAACCATGTCAAATATTATGTTAAGTGTGAATAGATTAAACACTCCAATCAAAAAGCAGAGAGTACCTATTTATAAGGTATATGAATGTCTAATCACTATGTTGTACACCTGAAGCTAATATAATATTGTATGTCAACTATAATTGAAAAATAAATTTTTAAAAATGTCTTGAAAAAAATGTCAGCCCAAAGCAAAAAACAAAGTGTCAGACTGGATGAAAAGCTGTAACAAAGTTTAGATTCAAAGACACAAGGATTGAAAGAAAAAGTACAGTGTGATTGTTAATTTTGTGTCATCTTGGCTAGGCAATAGTGCCCAGATTTTGTCAAACGTTATTTTGGATGTTTCTGTGAAAATGTTTTTTTTTTAATGAGATTAAGATTTAAATCAAAGAATTTTAAGTAAAGCAGTGTGAGCTGTAATACGGGTAGGCCTTATCCAAAATGGTTGAAGATCTTAATAGGACAAAGACTAACCTCCCCTGAGCAAGAAGGAATTCTAGGATGGTCATATAACATTAGACAAAATAAGCATTCAGACAAGAAATCCTACTAGAAAAGAAAGGGGAAACTTTATGACAATAAAACATCAATCAATACATCAGTGAAAAGCAATAAAAATATTAAAGTATATACACACCTAATGATGGAGGCCTAAAATTCATGAAACAAAAAGTGGCAAAATTAAAAAGAGAAATACACAACTTATCAGTTATAGTTGGAAACTTCAACACTCCTTTTTCAGTAATTGAAGAAACTGGTTAGTAAGCAAGTAAAAATATAGAAGACTTGAACAATACAACCAACTTAACACTAACTGACATTTATAGAACACTACACCTGCAAACAGTAAAATATATATTTTTTTCTCAAGTATCCATAGAACATATTCCAGGATAGACCATATGTTGGACCATAGAACAAGTTTCAATAAATTTAAAAAGATCGAAATTGTTTGAAGTACACTCTGTCACCACCCATAGTTAAGTTAGAATTCAACAATAAAATTTAAGGAAATTAGAAAAATTTATAAAATAAATAAAACACTTTCAAATGACTTATGGATCAAAAAGAGAAATAATAAAAGAATTTGAAAAAATCTTCATTTTTAAAAATTTATTTTTACAGAGAGGAAGGGAGAGAGAGAGGGAAGAAACATCTATGTGTGGTTGCCTCTTGAGCACCGCCTACTGGGGACCTGAGCTACAACCCCGGTCTGTGCCCTGACTGGGAATTGAATGAGCAACCCTTTGGTCCACAGGCCAACGCTGAATCCACTGAACCACACAAGCCAGGGCCATAGAAAATACCTTAAGTTGAATGAAAACACAACATATCAAAATTTACAGCATTTAGATAAAGCAGTGCTTAGAGGGAAATTTATAGCTTTAGTTACTCATATTAAAAGGTAGAAAGATCTAAAATCACCTAAGCTACCATTTCAAGAAGCAGAATAAGCCTAAAGATAACCATGCCAATTTGAATCATAAATTACTGAAAACTAGTGATGAAGATAAACTTATAAATTCAGAGGAAAATATGATACAGGGTGGAAACAAGATAAGAATGACAGCATGCATCTCATGAAAACCAGGCAATCGTAAGACAACAGCTGTTCTCCACCTCTTAACTTTTTTACTGAAAGGAAACTGAAAATCTAGAATTCTTTAACCAGAAAAAATATATTTCAAAAATAAAGGTCAAATAAAGGCACATTTAGACAAACAAAGCTTAGACAGTTATATTAGAGCAGATCTTTCCTACGGAAGGATAAGGGAAATTATTCAGGTGGATGACAAGTAACAACAGATAAAAATGTGGTTCTACAAAAGTGAATAAAAAGTACAAGAAATTATTACTCATTAATTACAAAGTGAGATATAGTACTTCTGGGTTGAAAAATATGGTGGACAACACTTGGACCAAGTTAGCAAACATCATAATCTTTAAGACGAATTGACATTATGCACTTCCTGATGTGATATACGAAAAGAGAACATGATCTATGCTGTTGCGAAGGGTAAAGCTCCTTCTTTCTTTCTGCTGTGTAATATTCCATTGTGTAAATGTACCACAGTTTTTTGATCTGCTCATTTACTGATGGGCACTTAGGTTGCTTCTAATACTTGGCTATTGTGAATTGTGCTGCTATGAACATTGGGGTGCATAGGTTCCTTTGAATTGGCATTTCAGGATTCTTAGGAGAGCATCATGCTAAGTGAAATAAGCCAGGTGGTGAAAGACTAATACCGTATGATCTCACCTATAAGTGGAACATAATCAACAAAACAAACAAGCAAGCAAAATATAACAAGAGACAGTGAAATAAAGAACAAACTGATAGTAACCAGAGGGGAAGGAGGAGAGGGATAATGAAGTAAAGAAGGGGATGGGTCATCAAGGAACATGTATAAAGACACATGAACAAAGCCAGAAGAGGGTAGGATCAAGGGATGTGTGGGATGGGGGGAATGGAAACAGCTATACTTGAACAATATAAATAAATGAACAAACATAAATAAATAAGAGAGAACATGCCCTGGCTGGTGTAGCTCAGTGGATTGAGCATGGGCCTGCAAACCAAAGGGTTGCCGGTTTGATTTCCAGTCAGGGCACAAGCCTAGGTTGTGGGCCAGGTTCCCCAGCAAGGGGTGCGTGAGAGGCAACCACACATTGATGTTTCTCTCCCTCTTTCTCCTTCCCGTCAACTCTCTCTAGAAATAAATAAATAAAATCTTTGGAAAAAAAAATGAGACAGAACATGATCTACTTACACAGTACCTGTACCAAAATTGTATACCTTGAATGTAAGCATGAGGAAACTACCCCAACTGAGGGATATTCTATAGTCAGTTTGCTCATTCTTTTCAAAAATATCAATGCTGTGGAAGACAAAGAAAGGTTAAGAAGTTGCTCCAGATTAAAGAAGACTAGAGAGACGTGACACGTAAATGCAACAACCTGATCCTAGATTGGGTAGTGCATCAGAGGAAAATAAAGGACATTGTTGGGGAAATTGGTAAAATTTGAATATGTACTGCACATTAGATAATAGTATTGTATCAGTGTTAAATTGAATTTGATGACTATATAGGAA
Organism: Tonatia bakeri; assembly: GCA_004024845.1. Taxonomy (NCBI): domain Eukaryota; kingdom Metazoa; phylum Chordata; class Mammalia; order Chiroptera; family Phyllostomidae; genus Tonatia; species Tonatia bakeri. Next base: position 87,989 of record PVIA01005030.1, read on the forward strand.
TTATATAGGAGAATATAAATTTTCTTAGACAAACTAAAATATTTAGGGACAAATGGTATTAAGTCTATAAAATATTCTCAAATGATTCTGCTATATACATACATATATATGTGCATATATATGTGTATATATATATATACACATGCACACATATATACATATGTATGCATATGTGCAATGAGCACAGTGGCCCTCTGTGCGTTCACTTCTTAGCACCTTGCCATTTACCATTTGCCTTGAGGAGATAGGACTAAATGATCTCTGAGTGTCTTCTATCTCAGAAATTCTAAGACTGATTTTACCTTATTTCTCTCCTCTTTTACATCCCAATCACTTCCCTCGACTCAACTCAAAGCTGTTCCACTATCCATTTTCCACTCTCCACCTTTCCCACAGAGAACAGTTGTTATAAAAATGCTCCATTCCTTTAAGAAGGTAGGGGAAAAAAACAATGAGGAGATTAGTAGAAAATATAAAAACATAAGTGAAGCTTTAGAGATGAAAACCAAAATGCACTGGAAAATATTACACCTTGCATTTTTTATCATGCAATTGGCCAAACTTTTCCCCATATTGTAAAGCAATTCCTGAAACATCATTTCTTTAGGCAGACTTTTCAGATTGATTCCAAGAAAGAGCTCTACTCATGACACCCCTATTGCTACTTCCTTTAGTACATAGAGGGTGGGGCAAAAGTAGGTTTACAATTGAATGTTTAACAGTTTATTCTTGTATTATTATTTATTAATTATTATATTATTTTCCACATAAAGAACTATAAACCTACTTTTGCCCCATCCTGTATTTAAGTTCATTCAACCTTTCCTGAAAGACAATCCTTAACCTACATTAATATATACATTTTCCCATTTATTTGTGGTTTTGACTTATGCTGAACTAGATTGTGAATCCTCTATATGCATACCCAGGTCAGTGAATCTGTTTTTGACTTTAAAGGGACAGTGTTCTCATACTTTAATAAGATTGATCTTACTATCAAAATAAATAAATAAGATGATGCTCTCTATTTTTTTATCAGACTTTAGTTCCTAAATCCTTAATAAAAAGTATAGGACTTCTGCTTTCAGGAAGATGGAGTAGACACACTTTTCCCTACACTTTCACTAAGTACGACTAAAAACTCTGGACACTATATAAAAATATAAAAACTCTGAATGGTATAAAGAAAGTAAACTGGCTAGGGACCTCAGGACCCAAGAAATGACATGGTGGTGACTTTCCTGATGTTTTTTGGGTTTTTTTGCCTCATATACCTCAAACCGAATGCTGGGAAAGATGGCAATATGGAAATGCCTACAAGAGCAGACGTAAAAAGTTCCAACAAAAGCTTGCTCTCTCTAGCCAAGGGCCAGGAAGATAAAAAAGTTTTAGACAATAACATGGCCTCTTCCTAGGCCCCTCAAAGCACAGTCCAAAAAAGGAAAAGTTATAAATGGGACTTCATCAAGATGGAAAACTTTTTCTTTGTGAAAGACCCTGTTAAGAGGATAAAAAGCTAAGCTATAGTCTTGAAGAAATTATTTGTAAAACATATATCTGACAAAGGACTAATATCTGTAATATATAAAATATATTTTTTAAAGTTGTAAAGAACTTTAAAAAAACAAACAATACATTTAGAAAATGGGCAAAAGACCTGACCAGAAATTTCACTAAAAAGAATATATAGATGGCACATAATACATCAGAAGATGTTTTACTTTATTAGCCATTATGGAATTACAAATTAAAACCACAAAGAGATATCATTACATACCTAATAGAATAGCTAAAACAAAAAAAATAGTGATAATATGGCAAAATGGTACAGCCATTCTAGAAAATAATTTTGCAATTTCTTTTTTTTTTTTTTAAATCATGTAACTACCATACAGCCAAGCAATTGTCTGGGCATTTACAATACCAGAGAAATGAAAATTTATGCTCACACAAAAACTCGCATATGAATACTTAAAGCATCTTTATTCATGATAGTCAAAAAGTGGAAGAACACAAACGGCCTTGGATGGATAAATGGTTAAACAAAATCTAGGTGTGGTACCTTCATATCATGGACTACTACTCAGCAATCAGAAGGAATGAACTATTTTTTGAAGATAGCACATTCTTTTATTTATTTATTTTTCAATTACAGTTTACATTTAATATTTTGTATTAGTTTCAGCTGCACAGCATAGTGGTTAGACAATCATACTTTAATAAGTGTTCCCCCAATTTTTACAACATCATACATAGTATTTACAATATTATTGACTATATTCTTTATGTTGTACTTTACATCCCTGGGACTATTTTGTAACTACCAATTTGTAGTTCTTAATCCCTCTCCCTTTTTCAGCCAGTCCTCCAACCCCATCCCCTCTGGCAACCATCAGTCTGTTTTTGTATCTGTAAGTCTCTTTCAACTTGGTTTGTTCCTTTATTTTTAGTTCTTTAGGTCCCACATCTAAATGAAATAATATGGTGTTTGTCTTTCTCTGACTTATTTCACTTAACATAACACCCTCTAGGTCCATGCATGCTGTTGCAAATAGTAAGATTTCATTTTTTATGGCTGGGTAATATTCCATTGTACACATATATGTGTACCACAACTTTTTTATCCACTCACCTACTGATGGGCACTTGGGTTGAACTATTGATTAATGCAACATCTTGGATGAATCTCCAGAGAATTACTCTGAGTGAAAAAAAAGCCAATCCCTAAAGGTTACATACTCTATGATTTTATTTATGTAATATTCCTGACATGACCAAATTATAGAAATGTAGAACAGATTTGTGGTTGCCAGGAGTTAAGAAAGGGTTAAGAAGAGTTAAGGAAGGGGGTAGGGGATGAAAGAGAAGTAGATGGAGTTGTCAAAGGACAGCTTGAAGAATATTTGTGGTGATGGAAATGTTCTGTATCTTGAATACTAATTTTAATAACCTGATTATGATTTGGTACTCTAGTTTCACAAGATGTTATCATTGGGGAAACTGGGTAGAGGGTAAATTGAATTTCTGTTTTATTTCTTATACTGTGTGTGAATCTATAATCATCAAAAAATAAAAAGCTTAGGTTAAAAAAAGTCAGTACACCAGATGAGATCACATTTGGCTGTTTTTAAGCTCCTAGATCTTAGTATAAAAAATATTTTGACAGAGGATCCTTCAGAGAAAACAGAATGACCCTGGGTGGCTTGTGAAAAGAAGGTAGACACAAAGTAGAGGTTTAAAGAACCAGAATGAAGCCAGATACAGAAATTAAACTTCATCAACTTCATAATTTAGTCCAGGACTGACCCTGCTAATTTCCTTACCTAATTTCTTTCTTACTTTTTTTTTAAGGCAGACACTTACACACACATACTGCTAAATACAATATATCCTTCATACTACTGCTACTCAAAATATTATTGACTTACATATGGGACTGCACTCAGGGAAGACTACTCTCAAGCCAAGGCAAGCTTTGTTTACTGAAGCTACATCTGTTTGGTGGCAACTGTAGGCCTAAACAAATGATTTCTCTCCAAGCTTCTCTGTTTCCTACCTTCCAGAGATCATAGATGGTTTATGCTCATATCTGATCAATTCCCAATTTAAAAATGAGGTTTACTCAGTTTTCACGAGTTTCCTCTTTTTATTCTTCATGCAGGGGCTGGTCCTGCCACGTCACCATCATGGCTTCAACATCAGCTCTCAGTTTCCCACTTCATCACCACCAACCCCCCACCCTGTAATACTTGGAGTTAAAGGGGTGCTTTTTCAATTACAACAGTGTGTTAGGACCAAAAAATTTAACGTCTTTCCATTTTCCTGTTCTCTTTGCTGAAAGACTTGGGACAAGCCTACACAGGACAGGATCATTCTGGAAGATACACACACCTACTACCTGCCAACACCAGAGCACATCATTCTTAACACTCCCTCCTTTCTATGACAAAAGTATTTTTAGTAATAATCATAGAATTAAATAATTATGATGGCCAGAAAAGAACAAATAACAATGGGATTTTTCTTTTATTTAAATGTGTGTGTGTTTTAGTGGCGTATATGCCAATAAAAATATAAATATTATAATGCATAAAAAATAATTCTTTTTCATTATAATGTATTTTTGGAGTCAAAGATAAGAAACATATTTATGTATTAGCATGCTATAATAATGAATAATAAAGTTTTTTAAATCAGAAGAAATAACTGAAAATAAATTTAAAATGTAAAGATATCAATATTCAGTAAAAATATTTTGAATGAACTAAAGTTTGCACTTACTAAACAAAAATATTACACCTTAAATTTTACATTGTGCTTTATTTTAAACTTGAAACACAATTAAAAAGCCTAAGTGATCGCATAGAAAGATGGAATTTTAGTAATACATGTTCTGTTTCTTTGTTTTTATAATCACTATGGTATTGGCATTTATTTCTAGTCTACTATTTAAATATGGGAATATGTAATACCCCTGGGGTTAGAGGCAGAGAGCAAACTCAGATGATTGTGGATCATTACTAACTTACTCTTGAAACAAAAGTATGTGGTTAATCTGAATATATTGGAAGCCCATCACAGAACTTGGAATTCTTCATAGTAACTTCCATTTAGAATGCAGTATTTATTAAAGAATATGTAATAAATTGTGCCAATTTGAAGTTTACATATATTACTAAAATTTAAGAGAGAATTAGAACTTAGCCCAACAAAAGATTTTATTGGGGAAGAATATTTTATCGTTGACATTATTTAGAATTGCTTGCACTTAGTGATGATAAAAATTATTTCTACTTTAACATGATTTTATAATTGTTTTTAGATTCTCTAGCAAAAAACGCACCCCTATGGCTTGCTTTACACAAGATGTAAATCATTTCTATCACCCCCCCTTATTTTACCACTACATAAAAAACCAGGCCCTTATAACACGTACCCTGATTAGTCTTTCCTACTGACAGTTAACAGCTTCTTACATTTGTAGCAGAAAAAGAACTTAATCTATTAAAGGTAGGAGAGCAAATCTTCCATTCCCCTCTGCTTTTTAACTGTATTAAGAAGTCATTCAACATATTCTTGGCAAGTGGGAGAGAAACTTCTTCAGGACGGGATAGAAGAGATTCCTCCAGAAAACAGTGTTTTGGCAATTTGAGGAGGGAGATATGTCAGTAATATTTAAAGAAGTGCTTCCTGCCGCCATTAGCCCTTTTGGATCTGGTCTGCTTTGTGTTGAAAAACGGTACTAGTTCTTTCAGGTAGGTTTGTAGCTGCTAAACTCTCTTAGCTGTTGTAAGGCTGCAATTCCCTTTCTTCACTGTCATTCATGTAATGGTTAAGCTTGGTGGTTCTCAAGTATAACCCCTATTATAGTAGAATCTGGAATACATAAGAACTTGTTAGAAAAGTACATTTTTAGCCCACCTAAGAGCTATGAATCAGAAACTCTGGGGGTGGTATCAGTGATCCATGTTTGCATGAACCTTCCAGGTGGTTTTGAGGCATACCAAAGCCACTGATTTAACTAAAGACTCCTGGGTTGATACCAACTTTTCCCTTCAGCTTTAAAAATATTCTTATGGTCTTTCAGTATCTATTGTTACTGATGAATAGACGGTGTCATTCTGTCTTTATATTGTATTGAACCATACGAAATGTCCGGTATTCAACCATGTTTTATTGAGGTAAGTTTATAAACAATAAAATTTACCAAATTTTAAGTATATAAATAAATGAGTTTTAGCAACTATACAGTAATGTAACCATCATCGCAATCAAGATATTAAAGATTCCCAATGGCCAAAAATGTTCCCTCATGACCCTTTATAGTCTGTCCCCTCCTCCCACTCCTGGTCACCACTAGTCTATCTTGTCACTAGATTAGATTGAATTTTCTAGAATTTCACTTGTATGGAGTCATATAGCTTATGCACTTTTGTATTTACTTCTTTCATTTAGCATAATGCTTTTGGGTTTCATTTATGTTATTGTATTTACTGGTTTTTCCTTTTTATTTTATTAGTCTGTTCCTTTTTATTGTCGCCTAGTGTTTCACTGTATGAGTAAAGTACAATCTGTTTATCTGTCCATAAACTGGTGGACATTTGGGTTAATACATATTGTCTTGCTCTCTAACTAATTAGAGATAAGATAATTCTCATAGTAGTTCATTCTTTACAGGCAGAAGCAGAAATTCTACTCAATCATTTGTAATCTTCAATTGATCGACATTTCACATGGCTTACCCCAATAGATAATCTGTTTTTTCTATCTTGAAATTTTAAGGTTTTTTCTTTTACCTTGACTTTCTATATTTTTACTTCACTGTGTCTAGATTTGGATTTGTTTTTGTTTATTTTACTTAATTCATTTGTACTATTTCTACCTGAGGACTCATGTCTTTCTTCAATTCTGGAAAACTTTGTAGCCATTATCTCTTCAAAGAGATATTTGCTCTCCTCTTTTCTCAACCTGTTTTCTTTCCCTACTGAGCATATTGTGTAACCTCTTGCTTCGATCTCCATGTCTCCTAATTTCCCTGTTTCTGTCGTTTCTTTCTGTGTTCTGCATTCTCTATGATTTCTTTACATATATTTTCTAATTCTGTAATTTTCCCTTTAATCTAAATCACTACTTAATCCAATTTCCCCAATAAATTTTCTCAGTGTTTTAACTTCTAGAGTTTCTGTATATTCCTGTTATTTACTGCCATCTAACAAATTATCTCAAAATTTAGCAGTTTAAAACAATCTGTTTTGCTCATGATTTTGCACATTGGGAATTCAGAAAGGGCTCAGTTAAAGGTTCTGGCTTAGGGTCTTTTTTTTTTTAATAAGAAATGAACAATTTGGAGAAGTTCGATCTCTTTTTTTTTTTAAGATTTTATTTATTTATTTTTAGAGAGGGAAGGGAGGGGGAAAGAGAGAGAGAGAAACATCAATGTGCAGTTGCTGGGGGACATGCCCTGCAACCTAGGCATGTGCCCTGACTGGGAATCGAACCTGCGATGCCTGGTTCGCGGCCCGCGCTCAATCCACTGAGCCACACCAGCCAGGGCTGGCTTAGGGTCTTTCATGCAGCTGCAGTCAGTCAGTGGTTAGAGCTGAAACAGCAGAGGGCTGGAGAAGTTGTGGAGAGCCAGCCATTTTTCTTTCTTTACGTAGTCACAGGACCTCTACATGTGGTCACCACACAGGCTAATTTGGGCTTCCTCATGGCTGACAACTCCTAGGCAGGTGAACCCCTAACATGGCAGGCAGCTCAGGACACCAGCACAAGTGATCCAGTCAGCACAGCCAAAACTGCCTCACATTTCTGATGTAGCCTCCGAAGTCATGCGGCGTCACTTATGACGCGAGTCACAATTGTGTCTATCAAGGGATGGGACAGAGAAGCCACTTCTTCGTAGAGGAGTATGAAGATCATGCTGCACGAGAAGAGTGCGTGAGCTGGGAAGTGCTGCGGCCATCTGTGTGCAACGATTTTGGGAGATAACAATATGCAGTGCTACAGGATTCTTTTCCAAATCTCTCCTTTTCAAAAAAGTATGTCCTGTTCTTATTTTATAAGCTCTGATCCTTCACCTCTTTTTTTTTGACCATTTTAAAGCATAAAGTCCCTTTTACATTGTGTCCTGGGTTGTGGATAAGACCCCAAGCCTTTCCATAGCTGCCTTTGCTGGGGGTACACTAGGATAGACTGATTGCACACAAATAATTAGTTTGGATTCTTGGCACAGGGCTTCTATGTGATGAGGTTATTGTGAGTATTTGAGCCTACCTAGACAGCACAGGATAAGGATCTTTATTTTTCTTAGCTGACCCTTTTGACATTTATGGCCCAACATGCTCTGGAGAGAGACTAACTGCAGCTTACCTGCACGAGCAGGAGATCTAAAGGCTTAACCACCATACTTTCCAGATGTTAAAATCCATACCTGCAGGTGCTGGGATTGCTCATAAGTCATAATTATCACTCACCTCTGTGGAATCTCTCTTAATTTCTAACACCTGGAAATTTCTATTTGTTGCTTATAAGCTCAGCTATATACTTTTTAAAAAATGTTTTTAGTATCTAGCAATTTTTTTAAAGATTGTATTTATTTTTAGAGAGAAGGGAAAGGAGGGAAAAAGAGAGGGAGAGAAACATCAGTGTGTGGTTGCCTCTTACGTGCCCCATACTGGGGACCCTGCTCACAATCCAGGCATGTACCCTGCCTGGGAAACAAACCAGTGACCCTTTGGTTTGCAGGCTGGCACTCAATCCACTGAGTCACACCAGCCAGGCAGTATCTAGCAATTTGATGTGTTAGGAGTGGAAAGAGGATTTCCCATGTTTTCTTAGTCCTCATCTTGACCAAAGGTCAACTGTGATTCTAAATTATAGAGCTTTAGATTGCTGAATGCTTGCATTTAATGAACAAATAAGCTCTTCTTTATGGATCATCCAACCTCATTTAGGAGAAAATAAGAGAATAAGCCTTTTGTGTGGAAGGATAAAACAGGTGTGGGTGTGCATTTGCGGAAACCTGTAAGGGAATAGAAAGTTCAGAGTGTTGGATTCAGTCACAGATGTTAAGGACCCATTCTTGAAGAGTTATTCCAATGTGAGTCTGCTGTCTGTAAGGTACCCAGTGAAAGTTGAGACTCTATTTACAGCCACTGTTCAATGATCTTTCTATCCCCATCAACTGACTATCGGTCTTCAGATAGGGTAGGAGCACTGAACTGTGTATTCTCAGAGCCCTTGACCACCAGCCTTTTAACTGAGAAGTGAGAAGTAGCAACACTCTGCCCAGCCATCATCTATCCAGGCCAAAATGTTTGCAAACCCCAGGTGCATGGAAACCCCAGGTGAGGTTTCCAACCTCAGGAAACTGAAGTGAACATTCTGGAAAACTAGCAAGGTTTGGGAAGGAGCTCTCTTTTACTTCATGGAGGAACAAAGCATAATAGGGCACTGAGAACTGGGACAGCTGGAGAGATTACCCATGTCACAATGCAGAGATTGTAGTCACAGGTAAGATATAAGGCAGGGAGAGTCCTAAAGAAACTCATTCTAATCCCACAGAGTCAGATCTCAGGGGGAAATGAGATTTTAGTAAAGTTGGTCTTTAGTGCATTTTCTTGTATCTTCCCTGTTTCTTGATGCTTACTCACAGGGAATTCTTTTTAGACCACTGTCTGAAAGTGTTCTCTCAAAAGGTGACTTGTGAAGGTTCAAATTTATACAAGTGCTCTTCTGTAAGCATGAAGATAATGATATTGGTGACTTTTCAACCACTACTCATTCCCCAAGGTTTAGTCAAATTCCCACCCTATATGAAGTCTTCTCTGTCATCTCCAGCCCGTTCTGACCTTTCCTTTCCTCTAGCTCCCGAGTTACTGTCTATTCCACTCACTGGTCACCTCACACGTGCCTCAGAATTTTTCCTGTCATTGTCTCAAGTTGTTATTTATCTCTAATATTCTTTGTAATCTTTTAGTATGTTGAGGTTTGGTCTCTCTAACCAGATTATAGGATTTTTAAGTCCAGGAATGTACATTGCACATCTTCATTTTAAAAATTTATAGCATTCGCCATAGGCTGAACATGACACAAGGGCTCCATAAATATTAATAAATGATAGCTTATTTGTTCACTGTTCTTCTTTGGAAGTTTACATGATATACCACATATTCAAACACTGAGATGCTCTGGAATACAAAAATCCCTTAAAGAAATGATTCAGTCTCATCATGCTTTAGTTTCCCACCTGCAATGTGGAGCTGACAGTACTCATCTCTCTGCTATGCTGGCAGATGAGAAGGTTATTATTGTTATTGGTTTTTTTAATTATGTGACATAAATGTGTTTTAAATATAAATGTACTGTAAAGTCTTTTTGCAGGTGTGCCTCACTTTACACAAATGACATAGTTTTGAAAATTGGATGAAAAATAAGTTTTCACTGCTTTATTGTTTGACTTCATCATTTAAAATTTGATATGAATTTGTCAGTTGTAAAATTAAATATGCAGTAGGGACTTGAAAAAAACTTAGATTAAATTGACTTAAAATTACCACTCTAATTTGTATATTTATAAATTCAGACTTTTCCCTTAACTCTCCCCCAACATCGTGGAGAAAATCTATCCATGATCCATCAATCAAATCCTTTTCCTGATTCTCACTCTCCCCACTCTTGCTTATTTTCTGCTGAACATAGCTGGTGAAACTTCAAATGGTGCAAGCCAACTTTCTGCCTTCAGGGCTCCTGCACCTTGAATACCCAGCTCCTCTGAGGATAATCAATCAAACAGCACTGTAGATTTCACTACCACCAATCTCCTCAAACCCCTGATGCTATCACCACCCCCAGAACTCATAGTAAATGACTTTGCCTCCCACTTAGCTGAGGAAAATATGCGTGTGTATTATAATATAGGAACAATCTCAACAAAATTGCTTTCACACCACATAATCTCCTGGGAAACATTCACATGTTCATTGGGCTCCTCTTACTGCTGTTTTCTGATGACAACCAACTGCATGTCTCCAACAGTATCACTCTCCTTTCTCCAGATATGAATATTTAAATATCTCCTGGACATAACTTGGGCACACAAATGCAATCTTCTTAAATTATATTTTATTGATTTGCTATTACAGTTGTCCTGATTTTTCTCCCTTTGCCACCCTCCACCTAGCACCCCTCACTCCCTCAGGCAATCCCCTTACCATTGTTCATGTCCGTAGGTCATGCATGTAAGTTCTTTAGCTATTCCATTTGTTATACTGCACTTTACATCCCCATAGCTATTTCACAACTACCTATTTGTACTTCTTAATCCCCTCACCTCTTCACCCATTCTCCCCCACCACCCTCCCATCTGGCAACCATCAATACGTTCTCTGTATCCATGATTCTCTCAGTTCTTCTTGTTTGCTTAGTTTGTTTTATAGATTCAATGGTTGATAATATGAATTTTTTGCCATTACATTGTTCATAGTTTGATCTTCTTTTTCTTAAATAAGTCCCTGTAACATTTCATATAATAATGGTTTGGTGATGATGAACTCCTTCGGTTTTTTCTTGTCTGAGAAGTTCTTTATCTGCCTTAGTATTCTAAATGATATCTTTGCTGGGTGAAGCAATCTTGGCTGTAGGTCCATGCTTTTCATGACTTTGACTATTTCTCATCATTCTCTTCTAGCCTGCAAAGTTTCTTTTGAGAAATCAGCTGGCAGTCTCCTGGGGACTTCCCTGTAGGTAACTAACTGCTCTTCTTATGCCGCTTTTAAGAGTCTCTCTTTATCTTTAACCTTTGGACTTTTAATTATGGTATGTCTTGGAGTGAGCCAATTTGCACCCATCATAATTGAGACTCTCTGTGCTTCCTAACTTGCATGTCTATTTCCTTGACCAAATTAGGGAAGTTTTCTTTCATTATTTTTTCAAATAAATTTCCAATTTCTTCCTCTTTCTCTTCTTCTGGTGCCCATGAGGTGAATGTTGGACCTCTTGAACTTGTCCCAGAGGCTGCTTATTTTTTTGGATTCTTTTTTCTTCTTGTTGTTCCAATTTATTGGTTTTTTGTTCCATACGTTCCAAATCATTGATTTGATTCTCAGCTTCATCCACCCTACTGTTGTTTCCCTGTAAATCGCTCTTGATTTTAATTAGAGTATGCTTCATTTCTGACTGGGTCTTTTTTATGTTATTGAGGTCCTCACTAAGTTCCTTGAGCATCCTTATAACCTGTGTTTTGAGCTCTCCATCAGATAGATTGCCTATCTCTATTTCATTTGGCTCTTTTTCTGGTGTTTTGATCTGATCTTTCATTTGGGCCATATTTCTCTGTCTCCTCACTTTGGCAGGCACCCTGTGTTTGTTTCTATGTATTAGGTAGAGCTGCTTTGACTCTATGTCTGGGTAGAATGGCTTAATGTAGTAGTTATCCTGTAGGGTCTAGTGGCACAGCCTCCCCTATCATCCAAGCTGGCTACTCATAGTGTACCCTGTTTGTGGGCTGAGTACACCCTCCTCTTGTAGTTGAGACTTGGTTGCTGTTGGAAGATCAAAGGGAGGGATTTACCCCGGCCAGTCAACTGCAAGGATTGTCTGTGACCAAGGTGGCTCCGTGGCGCAATGGATAGCGCATTGGACTTCTAGAGGATCGTCTGTGACCATTGACCACCAACCTCTGCCTTTCATGGAGCATCAGTTGTGCAGGGTGGTGGTCCTCTGATGTGTTCTGTAGCTGTCACTGGGTGCACTAGCCCTGAGGTTTCCCAGGTTGTACAGACCAAGGTCAGCCCCCACCTGTGTTTTTCCCAGGGCCACCCTGCATGAGCTATAAAGCAATCTGAGATGGCTGCTACTTGTGCTGGGCTGGAGATTCCCAGGTGAAGCCAAGCTATGAATCTAAGCCGGCTGCTGCTAGTGCCTGGCCTGGGGCTTACTGAAGCCAGCTGTTGCTTGTTTGAGAGGATTTAGGAGGTTGTGCAGCATGAGCCAAGGCTAGGCATTCATATAGAAAAGCAGCTTGGGTGGGCCCATAAGTTGGGTAGGGCAGAGTCTTTGGGGATTTCCAAGGCAGGTCAAACAGTGTTAGCCAGGTTGATGTAGTCTCACATATGGCACCAGCTTGCCAGCTCTGTTCAGGGAAGGTTTAGAAAAGGGACAATGGCCTCTGCTCACCTTGATGCCAGACACTTCAGTTTCTCCCTGTATACCACTGGTGCCTTTTAAGCTGCTACCCTGGTGCTGGAGCTCAGAGGGAGTAAATATGAGTAGGGAGTCCATGTGTGGGTTCTTTAAGAGGAACTGCTTGGGGCTCCAGAAATTTCTTCCACAGACTCAATCCCCACTGATTTTTGCAGCCAGAAGTTGTGGAGATCTTCTTAGCACTTATCTTCTTAGCACTGAAACCCTGGGCTGGGGGAGCTGGTGTAGGCCTCACTCTTCAAGATATCCCTCTCAAATTTGTATCCACCACATGTGGATGTGGGACCAACCATTCTGCATCTGTGCCCCTTCTACTAGTGTGGATGGATGTGGTTTCTTCAATTCCATAGTTGTCAGACTTCCATTCAACTCTGTTTCTGATGGTTCTGGGTGATGGTTCTTCTATATTTCAGTTTACATATTTATGTGGTTGTGCGAAGAGGCAAGAAATGTGTGTCTGCCGACACTGCGATCCTGACCAGAAGTCTCAATATGTTTTTAAGGAAACTACCTGTCTGCCTTTGCTATCATCCTTCCCAGAAAGAAATATGTTCTTTCTTTTGTGTGAAGGGCACTCTCATCTACCCTGTTGACCAAGTCACCCTTAACCTTCCTCTACTAAAAATGTCACATGCAATTTAACAATCACCAAGACCAATCAGTTCTACCACCTAAATAACCCTCTCTCCTTTGCAAGTCCAAACCTACATTATTGCAACAGTCTCCTTGCTGGTCTCCTGGAAAACAAACAGTCTTTAATTCATTCTTTGGACTTCATGCTACAGGTTGGTTAGATATGTTCTACTTAGCTTTCATTATCTTCGGCCAGCATCTACTTAGGGCTTGAATGTAACTCCATGTATCTTATTCTAGCATTCACGCTAACAGAACAACGGCCACCCATAAGTCCATTGTAACCAAAGAGATCATTCAAAAATTCAAAGGTTATCAAGCTATCCCTTGATTAAAAATTTCTAGTGACTCCCTAATGCTCTTAGAAGACAATTCAAAGTTATGCTGTATTAATCAGCTATTGGCCACAATAGTACAGTATAACAAACTAACTTCCAAATCAGAGGCTTACAATAATAGTCCCTTATTCTCATTCTCATAAGCCTATAGGTTGGCTACAGCTAAACTGAGCTAGACTAGAATTCAAGACCCTGAGCTCCAGGATCCAAGCTAATGGAAGCAGATTAGGTACAGATCTGTACACAGCACAAAGTATCTTCACAATAAAGGCCCTGCCTTGTCATCCAAGTTCCCAGCATAGAACCTAAGTTGATATCGAATGGCTGAATGAAGCCAAATACAACTGGCTTTGGGGAAACCAAGACATTAATTTGTGTCTCTAGCCTCCTCGCTTTGTCTGCCATTGTCTTTTTTATAGTGTGTCTTGTTTAGGAATGTGGTTCTCTCATAATCATTTCCCTCAGCTCATGACTAAAATTCACTCTCACAAAGGCCATGCATCCAGTAATTTACACATTAATAAAAGTAGCAATCTGTTAACCCTATCACATTTATTTGGTATCTGATCTCAGAGTGAGGAATCTGTAGCAGGACTTGGCCCCCGCTAATGGAATTTAAATCACCTAGTAAAGGATAAAGAAAAAATTAACACTAAGTAAGAGGCAAGTTATTTTGTCCTTCAGGTAAGGTTCATTCAAAATCAGACCCAACTCCCATCAGTTCATCATGTAAATGTCAGCTCAACCCCCTCACAACTGTGTTACAAAAAGTTTCACTCAGTTATAAGCCCTCCAGAACAGAAGTGTTCTTTAAATGTACTATGGATAAAGACAGCTGCCACAGATAATGATCTTCCCATAACACGCCAACATTCATGCCAACATCCCCCATGTTTAATCCTTCAGCCTGTGGTGTACACTTGGCTTCTTCCAATCAGATTTCGGAATGCCCCCAGAAATAGGTCATCTGAAATAAACATCAACTTTGCTTCACAAAAATTCTGTGCCTATGTGGTCATAGACCAAAAAAAGGGTCCTTTGGGGAAACAGGACATGTAAACAGCAGAGCCCAGGCATCCTTTGCATCCTGTTCCTTCCTTCTCAGTGGCAACTTCATATTTGACCTCTAAAATCAACAGTTCTCTTCTCTCTATATTGAGTTTTGACAATGTCATTCCCACTTTCCTTGATTTCCAGTTCCTCACCCCCTCAACATAATACTCATTTGCAAGAACATTACTTAAATCTTATAAGGAGCAGTCTTGCTCCATCACTGGTAAAGCAAATATAACAAAAAATAACAAATTTAACAAGAATGCATCTCTAAGTGAGATTTCGAGACTCAGAGTTGCAGGGGTAGTTGGGGATGCAGAGGAAACTAATATTTATTGAGCAATTTCCATGTACCACTGTTCTATTGTTTTACCAACAGGATGTGGTTTAACCCTCATAACACTTATCTGAGGTACTTGTTTTTATTTCTTTGGTAAATAGGAAAGCCCAGGCTCAGCGAGGCTAATTAACTGGCTCTTGGGTTCCACAGCTAGAAATCAGCATAGATAGAATCAGAACCCAAATCTGGCCAGTGTTCAAAATCCATGTCCCCAGCAGCTGCTTCATAACATATCTCCATGGTTGAGTCCTCTTAATGAAGGAATGAAAGACATTTCCAGAACTCCATGATAAGCAAAGAACTGTTTTAATGAACAAATCAACAATCTTTCAATTCACAAGTATGTACTTAAAGCCTCATAAATGCTGAGCTCCAGGCTAGGCGATTTGGGAGAGACACAAGTAATCAATGGACTTTATGACCTCCACTAGCTTCAACCCAGTAAAGGAGAAAAGCATCTTGCAAGCAGGAAATGAATAAATGCTCTATTGTGTAGTACAATTCAGAGATAGAACAGGCCAGTGTGGGCTGAATAAGGTATGAATCAGTCAAGTTTCTAGTTGCAAGAAACTAGATTTAAGCAGAAAGAATTTATTTAACAGGTAATGGAAACAAAAACAAGATATTACTTTACACTCACTAAAATGGCTATAATCAAAAGACAGGTAATAATAAAGATTATTTGGCAAACATGTGGAGAAATCCAAACACTCACACATTGCAAAATGGTGTGGTCACTCTAGAAAACAGTTTAGAAGTTTCTCAAAAGGTCAATCATAGTTATCATACCAGAAATTCCACTCCTAGGTACATGTGCCCAGGAGAAGTGAAGATCTTCATCTTTACAAAAACTTGCATGTGAATGTTCACAGAAGTATGATTCATAATAGCCAGAAAGGAGAAACAACCCAAATATCCACCAACAGATGAGTGGGTAAATAAAATGTGGGGTAGCTATACAATGGAATATTATTTAACAATAAAAAGGAATGGATTGCCAATATGTGTTACAACACAGATCAACCTTGAAAACATACTAAGTGAAAGAAGCCAATCACCATGAAAACCTCCATATTATATGATTTCACTTATATGAAATGCCCAGAATATGCAAATCTTCAGAGATATAAAATAGATTCGTGGTTGCCTACAACTGGGAGTAGGGGAAAGATTGGAAAGTGACTGCTAATGGGTAACAAGATTTTCTTTTTCAAAGACAGAAATATCCTAAAGTTTGATTGTGGCGATCATTGCACAGTCGTTTGAACTTACTTTAAAACACTGAACTGTATGCTTTAAACAGGTGACTTGTACGGTATGTGAATTAAATCTTGATAAAATGTTTTTTTAAAAAATAAAGGGGATGGCTTACAGAACTCTGGGAGTCTGCAGAGCTAGGCTTAGAAGCAGAAACTATGCTCCAAATTTTCCAAGCAACCAGAATGCCAAAGACATCACAGTGTTGCTGAGAACAGACTGTGTTGCTTGCCCTGAGGACACAACTAACACAGAACTCTGCTGCAGGGACCACAGCCATTACTGCCTCTGGGAGCCAGATTAAATGCAGCTGCTACAGCCCCTACTAGCCACCAGAAAGGATTCTGCACAGTCTCTGCTTCTTCTTGGGGCTAGATTGGGGTGGGGATGTTTCACTGGGAAAGCCTTAGTTACATGCTCATACCCTAGCTACAACAGAGGCTGGAACAGTGAGAATTCAGCATTGTCAGGGTTATAGGGGAAAGTGGACTGTGTCTTATAAGGGTGATTCTGCAAACATAGGGTGTAGGTGGCCACAAAGAATGACTGATGCTGCTACAGAAATTTTCTC
Organism: Tonatia bakeri; assembly: GCA_004024845.1. Classification (NCBI taxonomy): domain Eukaryota; kingdom Metazoa; phylum Chordata; class Mammalia; order Chiroptera; family Phyllostomidae; genus Tonatia; species Tonatia bakeri. Next base: position 104,886 of record PVIA01005030.1, read on the forward strand.
TGACTGGAAATAGCTTTAGCGGCACTTTGAGGGATGGACAGGATTTGTACCCAGAAAAAATGAGAAAAACATTGCAGCTGAAAAAATGGTATTAGGTAGATGGGAATGAAAATCTACGGTTTTCAGAAATTCACAAGGTCCTCCAACATGATGGAAAGATAAAACAGGTGGGCATCTAACAGATGGTACAGGAGGTAGCATGGCATCAAGCTCTGGCCTGTGCAGTTGTAGGGACTTAAAAAGAAAGGTCACCACCCAAGGTGGGTTATTAGAGGAAACCCTCAAGGTCCCAGTGGCTTGTCAGAATTTCTTTGTAGTCTGGCCACCAGGAGCTTCAGTGACAACTTGAAAGTCAGAACTGCCCAGTCCCCCAAGTATCAGGAAGGAAGGAGGCACCCAGGCGGTTTCTTCACTTTCTTTGTTTTGTTCCCCTGCACGCCTGGGCAGGAAACAGAGCAATGGAAACAGGGCTGCTTTCGAGGTATATTCAAATGGGGGGCATGCTGGCAGTCTGGGGGTGGGAAATACTATTTCTAGTTTAGGCTACTGAAGAGTTTTTTGCCCCCAAATTTCTTTTTCTCCTTGTGTCACTATGAACACAGGATAGATTGATACCTTTCTCAGGCCATCCCACATCATTTCTTTCTATTTTTGAGTTTTGTTTGGAACTCTAAATCTTTGTTCCATCTGTGTTGCTGGGATGATGTAGAGCAGTCTGGAAGAGGGTCTGTCTCTCTCACCATAGTTCACATCATTTTTATGCTCTCTTTCTATCTGGCTTTTCTTAATAGCTTTGAGATGAATTTCCTTTCAGCCTTGCTCTGGCCTTGTGAAAGCAAAGAGTTGAGTTATTAGGCACAATAGGAGCATTTATTTATCCAGCTTTCATCAAGATAAATAACAAATTTATATAAAATCTTAGCACATCAAAAATATCCCAATATATAAAATATAACTGTGCTTTACTTAATGGTTTTGCAAAACTTTGTCATAAAATATCAACATGGTAAATTAATTTGTGAAGCAGTATCTTAACCTGAAGCCACTTATAGCACTATGGGGCAAATGGAAGGGGTGAATTTCAAGAAAAGTCTCACCATGGAGCTTTAAAAAATCACCACATCAGAGACATCATACATAAAAAGCAGAGATGATGGATTCACCATCAATAAATTTAATAGCAGCCAGAGCACCATTTGCTAGAAATTCACTTTGAGACTGAATTATTTTAAATAAGGCATCACACATAAGGTAAGGAAGAAAAAAATTCCAAGTTCAGGTTCCATTAATTTCCCAGCCAGTAACTTTGAAATAGTATGAATTTACAGGTCAGCAGCAAAAACTCACTCAACCAGGGGAAAAAAATGGGCCATTTCTCTTTGGTGTCCAACTGAAGATTCCACTTAGGAGTTATTTTCTGATTCTTGAAAAGTCTTTTAACTGTATCATTTCTTGATTTTAACTGGGCTGAAGTGGCTCCCCATGATACAGGGAAACGTGAGTAGATTTCTTTTTCCCTGCATTAGAAGGGTGTTATCCAGGCCCCAGGGCTGCAACCTGCCCAGATGAGTATTGAGGACTGCGTCACACCAACTGAGAGGAAGACACAGGCACAGATGCTGGCTCCTTGTCACTGGCAAGTTAGAAATGCTGAGCAAGTGGAAGAGAAAGATGTGCCCAAGTTTTGCAGCCCATTAGAGGAGGTTGTCTTTTATTCTGCCTTACTCCACAGAACAGGGCTTATCGTCGGGGCTGGGAATCCAGGCCTGCCATTTGGCTGGTTATCACATTCATGAAGAGCTTCAGATGTTTGATGCTATCATCAAAGGAGGTCAACCATCCAGTACCAGAGATACCCAGTGGCTAAAAGGGGACAGCATTCATTATAAAACTTTCATCTATCTCCTGTTCTGCCTGTGGTGCACTATACATTAATATTTCAAATCTTATTATGTGAATAACACAAATATGACATTTCACTAGATTTAATGTAAATAACATTTAAAACACACTACAATTTTTAACACCATTTTGGAACTTTTTATTTGTTTTATATACAAAGATCCTCAAAAAATAAACAAATAAATAAAAGAACAAAAGAAAGGGGAAAAAAAAGTCATAGCCCCTCTGAATTTCTGAGAGATCCCATCCAGAAGGCCATGTTTATCTTGCTAATGACAAGATGTTATATATTTAGCTCAGTTTGTTTCAATTATCAATCAGTCTTTAGGACCTTAAGTTGTAGAAATGATAAAAGCAATCTATAAATACAAATAATAATTAATATTCAGTGAACACCAATTATATCCTGGCCACTGTGCTCGACTTTTTTCTGTTATTTTCTTTTAGGTAAAAATTACTGCCTATACCTAAACTGAGAATTGGTATTTGCATAAAATCACTCATATGGTAAAAAGAGCTGGGATTTGAACCCAGATCTGTTTGCTTCCAAAGGCCATGTTTTTGGCCACTACTGAATGATCATTTAAGTGACAGTTAGTAATTTTATATAAAAAGTAAAAGACACACTATGCACACTATCCTTCAGTCAGTGCTAGATAAATACTATCAATCTTTACTTTTGGCCTCCTTTTCTTGACCCCGTTCTCACCAGCTCCCATCTGCCAGCTGCCTTCCTGCAAACAAATAACTACAATTCAGCTAAGTAGGCTTCAACTTGAGATTTTGTGTTCTCCTGAGATAAGTCATTGACTGGGATTTGGACAGTTCAGAAACTCCTTAGAAGCCATTCACAGATCACTGTTAGAATAATAATCTTATTCTCAGTGATTATCTTCAGGAAAAAAGCCCTACCAATTCTTGAATATTTACTAGTTAAGTTACAGAACCACTTTTACTTTTAATAAATAACTGTAGTATTTTATTAGGTAAGATAAGTACATGAAAGAATATTCAAAAAGTACAAAAGGATGTGTATTGAAAAGTAAGTTTTTCCACCCATCTACCTGGAGGCAACCACTCTTTTAGAGATAATCCATGAAAACATAAGCATTAAATGTACCCATTTAAACGTCAATGTCCCACCCACCCTGAACATTGCATTTTTAATGATGCATCTTTAAGATGGTTTCGCATCTGCATAGAATTACTTTCTTCTTTTTTTTGGCTTCATAGTATTCCACTGATAGATGTACCATTATGTATTTAACCAGTCCCTTTTGACAGACATTTAGGTTGTTTCCAGCATTTGTTGCTATTGGAAACAATGCTATAGTGAATGCCTTTCAACATGAGACAACTTAAAAATGGAGATATATCTATAGGATTAATTTCTAGAAATGAAGTTATGTCACATTGAATCTGCCCTTTCCAGAAGTTGTGCTAGTTTACACTTGCACCAACAATTGACTGCTTCCTAATATCTTCATCTACACAAGGTACTACAAACTTTTGGATCTTTGCCAATCTGATCATCACTTTTAATTTGCATTTCTCTTACTATAAGTGTGATTGAACAACTTTTCACATGTTTACAAGTCATCTGTATTTCTTTTTTATAAACCAGCTGTTAATATAATTTGCCTATTTGTATATTGCTAATCCTTTTTCTTATTGATATATAGGAGCTCTTTTTATATTAAGAAAATAAACCCTGCCCTGGCTGGGGTAGCTCAGTGGATTGAGCACTGGCCTGAGAACCAAAGGGTCACTGATTCAATTCCCAGTCAGGGCACATGCCTGAGTTGTGCGCCAGGTCCCCATTTGGAGACATGTGAGAGACAACCACATATTGATGTCTCTCTCCCTCTCCTTCTCCCTCCCTTCCCCTTTCTCTAAAAATATATAAATAAAATATTTTTTTAAAAGCACAGAAAAGGAACCTTATGGGATATATGTTACAAGTAGTTTTTTTCTCTCTCTCAATTTGTTGCTTGTCTTCTACTTTATTATTTCCTGGCAAGCAGAATTTTTTCATTTTTATTCATTAAAATTATCAATCCTTTCTTTTATGACTTCTGGGATTTGCATCAAACTTAAAAAGCCTTTCCCACAATGATATTGTTGGAATTTTCCTTTGTATTTTATGACTTTATTTTTTATGTTTAAATCTTTTATCCATCTGGAATATATTAGACACAAAGAGTAAGGTAGTGATCCAATTTGATATTAGTGTTCCAAATGGCTGCCAAATGGCCCAAAAACCATTTTGCATTTTATCATTTTTAGATAATGCTTGGGGGCATGCTAAGAAACCTAGAAATTGGTCTTACCTTCAGTCTCAGATCCTTTGGGAAACCTGTCTTTACATAGTATATGGAAAGCACCATCATTAGCCATATAGGCAGGTATAGTTGCACGAGTTCTCTATACATTTTGGATATTAACCCCTTGTCAGAGCTGTTGTTTGCAAGTATCTTCTCCCATTTGTTTGGTTGCCGTTTTGTTTTGTTTTCAGTTTCTTTTTCTGTGCAGAAGCTTTTCAGTTTGATATAGTCCCATTAATTTATTTTTGCCTTTACTTCCTTTGTCTTTAGGATCAAATTAATAAAATCTCCCATAGGTCCATAAGTTTAGTACCTATGTTTTCTAATATATAATTTATTGCTTCAGTTCTTATATTTAGGTCTTTGATTCATTTTGAGTTAATTTTTGTGTATGGAGACAAATTGTATTGTAGTTTCATTCTTTTACGTGTAGCTTTCCAATTTTCCCAGCACTGTTTATTGAAAAAGATTTCTTTTTTTCCATTGTATGTTTTTGGCTCCTTTATCAAAAATTATTTATCCACGTACATGTGGGTTTATTTCTGCCATTTGCAATAATATACATGAACTTTGAGAATATCATGCTAAGCCAAAGAGACAGAAAAAGCTAAGAACCATATGATTTCACTCATAAGGGAGATATAAAACTGAAAGCAACAAATGAACAAACAAGAAAAACAAACAAGAACTTATAGACACAGATAACAGTATGATGGTTACCATAGGGAAGCGGGGTGAGAGAAGTAAAGGGTAAGGGGATCATAAATATATGGTTATGGAAGAAGTGACTTTGGGTGGTAAGTATACAATGCAGTATACAGCTCATATATCATAAAAAGGTACACTTGAAATCTATGTCATTAACCAATGTCACCCCAATAAATTTAATTTTACAAAAAGAAAGAAGCTGGTATAGGAATACCATATATCTGAATGAGAAGCAAGGCAACTGGAATTAGTACAAGTCTAGGCAGACAAGTTTGGTGAGGCCTTAAGCTAATAAATTTGTGTATGGGGGGTATTATTTAACAAAAATAATATAAAATTACAAATACAAAATTAGATATAAACATGAATAGTTAAAACAAAAGGAGAAATAATATATTTTTTAAAATTTTAAGTGAATACATTCTGCAAACATTAGAAAATGCAAAAAAATGCATTTCAGAAACAAACTTGTCTCTATGGTCAATTAATATTTGACAAAAGGGCAGAAGCATAAAATGGAGTAAAAATAGCCTCTTCAACCAATGGTGTTTGGGAACCAAGACAGCTACATACAAAAAATGAAATTCAACCACCTACTTACCATACACAAAAATAAACTCAATGTGGATAAAAGACTTAAATATAAGTCACAACACCATAAAAGTCCTAGAGGAGAACATAGGGAGGAAAATCTCAGCTATTCCACACAGCAATGATTTCACTGATATCCCCTAGAGAAGGGGACATAAAGGAAAGAATAAACAAATGGGACTTCATCAAAATAAAAAGCCTCTGCACAACTAAAGAAAACATTAGCAAAATGAAAAGGGAACTAGCCATATGGGAACATATATTTGCCAATGATACCTCAGACAAGAGTTTAATCTCCAAAATATATAAAAAACTCACAGGACTCCACTCCAGGAAGACAAACAATCCAATTAAAAAATGTGCAAAGGACCTGAACAGACACTTCTCCAAGAAGGACATACGGAGGGCCCAGAGACATATTAAAGAATGCTCAGCATCACTAACCATCAGAGAGATGCAAATTAAAACCACAGTGAGATACTACTTCACACCAGTCAGAATGGCCATCATAAACCAATCAACACAACATGTGCTGGTGAGGTTGTAGAGAAAAGAGAACATACACTGTTGGTGGGAATGCAGACTGGTAAAGCCACTGTGGAAAACAGTATGGAATTTCCTCAAAAAACTAAAATGGAACTACCTTTTGACCTGGCAATTCCACTGCTGGGACTCTACCCTAAGAACTGTGAAACAGCAATTCAAAAGAACCTATGCATCCCAATATTCATAGCAGCACAATTTATAATAGCTAAATGCTGGAAGCAACCTCAGTGCCCATCAATAAATGAATGGATCAAAAAACTGTGGTACATTTACACAGTGGAATATTACACAGTAGAAAGAAAGAAGGAACTCCTACCCTTTGCAACAGCATGGATAGAATGGGAAATTATTATGCTAAGTGAAATAAGCCAGGCAGTGAAAGACAGATACCATATGATCTGACCAGTAAGTGGAACCCAATCAGCAATACAAACAAACAAGCAAAATATAACCAGAGACATTGAAATAAAAAACAAACTGACAGTAACCAGAGAGGAGGGGGCAGAGGAATAACAGAGAAAAGAAGGGGAAAGGTCATGAAGGAACATGTGTAAAGGACCCATGAACAAAACCAGAGGGGGGTAGTATTAAGAGAGGGAGATGGGGGTGGGTGGGGTGGGGGACATTGATGAGGGGAAAATGGAAACAACTGTACTTGAACAATTAAAAAAAATAAAAAGAAACAAAGGATACACTAATTGAAAAAAAAAGAACAATTTAAAGGGAAACAACAGTAGAGTGGATGAAGCCAAGGATCAAATCAATGATTTGGAACATAAGGAAGCAAAAAACAGCCAATCAGAATAACAAGAAGAAAAAATAATTCAAAAGAATGAGGATACTATAAGCAGCCTCTGGGACACCTTCAAGTGGTCCAACATTTGCATCCTAATGGTGCCAGAAGAAGAGAAAGAGCAAAAAATTGAAAACTTATTTTAAAAAATAAAAAAAAGAAAAATTCCCTAATTTGGTGAGGGAAATAGACATACAAGTCCAGGAATCACAGAGAGTCCCAAATAAGATGGACACAAAGAGGACCACACCAAGACACATCAAAATTAAAATGCCAGAAGTTGCCCTGGCTGGTATGGTTCAGTGGATTGAGTGCCAGCCTGCAAACCAAAGGGTTGCCTGTTTGATTCCAAGTCAGGGCACATGCCTGGGTTGCCCACCATGTCCCCAGTGGGGGACTTGTGAGAAGCTACCACACATTGAGGTTTCTCTCCCTCTCTTTCTGCCTCCCTTCCCATCTGTCTAAAAATATATAAATAAAATCTTTTAAAAAATACCATGACAAAGGTTAAAGATGAAGAAGGAATCTTAAAAGCAGCAAGAGAAAAACAAATAGCTACCTACAAAGCAGTCCCCATAAGACTGTCAGCTGATATCTCAAAAGAAACTTTGCAGGTCAGAAGGGACTGGCAAGAACTATTCAAAGTGATGAAAAGCAAGGACCTACAACCTAGATTACTCTATCCAGCAAAGCTATTATTTAGAATGGAAGGGCAGATAAAGTGCTTCCCAGACAAGGTAAATCTAAAGGAGTTCATCATCACCAAGTCATTATTATATGAAATGTTAAAGGGACTTATTTAAGAAAAAGAAGAAGAGCAAAACTATGAATATTAAAATGGTAATAAATTCATAACTATCAACACCTAAATCTAAAAAAATGAACTAAGCAAACAAGCAGAACAGAAATAGAATCATAGATATGGAGATCATTTGGAGGGTTATCAGTTGGGAGGGGGAAGGGGGAGAATGAGGGAAATAGTGCAGGGATTAAGAAGCACATATTGGTAGGTACAAAATAGACAGGGGGATGTTAAGAACAGTATAGGAAATGGAGAAGCTAAAGAATGTATATGCATGACCCATAAACATGAACTAGGGGGGTTATTGCTAGAGGGTGGTACTGGGTGGAGGGGGCAAAAAAGGAAAAACTAGTATATTAGCATAATCAATAAAATAGGTTTTAAAAATAAATAAAAGAAACCTGTTTCTTTGAGAAATGGCTGATTCCACATCTACAGCAAACAAATGTACAGGATAAGCCTAGAATATTCTGTAATACTAAATAAGAAATAGTATATTGATATCAAAAGGACTCAGAAGTTAACTTGAAGAGGCTCATATTGACCAAAAAAGAAAAATTGAGCTTTAAAAAAGTAATAATTATAATTTATTGGAACCTATCAAATATATTTAAATCCATGAGTTTATATTATTTTAAAACTAAGCAAGCCAGATACAAAAGGTCACACATTTTATGATTTCATTTATATTAAAATATCCAGAATAGGTAAATCCATAGAGACAGAAAGATTAATGGTCCCTAGGGACTATAGGATGGGAGGAAAGGGGAGTGACTGCTTAATGAGTAAGGAGGTTCCTTTTGGGCTGATGAAAATGTTCTGGAACTAGACAGTGGTGATGGCTGCACAACATTGAGAATATACTGTAACTAATAGTAAATTTATGTGTATTTTACCATAGCTTTTTAAAAACTGAAAAACACCAATTTGATCACCTCCAGAGAATTGTAGGAAATTAATTCATTATCTTGAAAGCTAGTAAATAAAAGAAAGAATCAATAATTTATCCTTCTTTTCTATATTAATTTTAACACTGGGTAAGTCAACAGGCTAGGGAGAAAGGAGAGAAGAAGGAGGGAGGAGGAAGGAAGGGAGACAGAGGACGACACTATCTCAGCTTGCAAGGGATCTACTTGTGTTCCTAGAAAACTCAAGTGACAAAAAAGACCCAAGAATTAACAAAAGAATTTAATAAAATGACTGAACACTACATACACACACAACACACAAACAAAAATATCAATAGGTGTTCCCCTATACTTTCAAGCGTACCGAAAAATTTCATTCATAACAATGGCAAACTTTAAATACTTGGGATAAAATTTTGTAAGACCAGACCTATATAAAAGAAAGCTATAAAATGTTGAAGACTACATAACGTGAGAACTGAACAAACAGAAGTAAATTTATCATGTTTCTAAATGGGAAGTCTTAATTCATAAAAACAGGTCTCCCAAAATTAATACATAAAGTTATTACATTCTAATTAGAATCCCAATAAAGAGGGGGTTTTTTTTGTTTGTTTGGGACCGAATAAAATTATTTTAAAGATGACTATGGAATAATAAGTACAAAGAATAGCTAAGAAAATTATTTTTACAAGGAATAGTAAAGGGTTGTATGCTACACAGGGAGAGAGTTTTGCCTAATAGTTAAGAACATGGCTCTGGAATTCATACCCTGTCTGTGCTATTGGTGGTAGGGTATATAACATGTTCCATAACCTCTCTGCCCCTTAATTTCATCATCAGTAAAATGAGGATATTAATAGTACCCAACTCATAGGTTTTTTGTGAGGATTAAATCTAAATTGCTTGGTATACTATAGTAAATATTATAACTGAGCTCTGTTATTATAATTACTAAAAGGTCAGTATAGCAAAAGAATATTATAAAGATCCAGAAGTAGGCAAAGAGATAATAGAACAAATTAGAAAATCGGAAATGGAGTCCAGCATGCATGGGAACTTAATGTACCATAAAGGTACATTCAGTTTAGCAGAAAAAAATAATTTATTTCCAGAAGTGGCACAATGGGCTAACCATCTGGAAGAAATGCATGTCATATACAAAAATAAATCCCAGAGGGATTCCAGATTTAAACGTAATCAAAAAATAAAATTTTTAGAAAAATTTAGGAGAATAATCACCCTTGGGAAGAAAGAGGACTTCTTAATTAGGACAGAAAACTCAGATGCAATAAGTAAAAAGACAAACATATTTGACAACAAACAATATTTTTCTATAGCAGAAATCATAAGTATAAATAAAAAAGAAGGTAGGTTATAACCTGAGGGAATATTTGTAACACATTCATCCATTTAACAAATATTTAGTTGAACACCTTTTGTGCAATACGTACTACCAAATGCCATGTTGAATAAAATATTCAGCAAATGCTACAAGTTGGGGTTTGATTTATTATTTGGTTATTTGTCTAAACAGTATTCCTGTATTCATGGGGCTTACCTTCTACTGATAGGTGATTCATATGACTGACAACATACAAAGTGTTCTTACAAGTGGGAGAGAGAAAGAATATGGTAAGAATAGTAAGAAAATATAAATAGATAATTCAGAGAATTCCAAATAACTATAACATGAAGTTATATCTATTGTGTTCATATGGTGGAAACACTGCATATTTCTTCCCAACTTTGTGTTCAATAGCCTCATGCTGGTAGTTTGAACTCAGCCATGATGAGAATGTTTACACCATGGAAATCAGCAAATGCTCACTAAAGTCAGGGCTTGATTTATTATTTCTTTATGTGTCTAAACATAAGAAAGTTATGTAGAGAAATGTTAAAAAGGCAGATTAAAGTTAAAAGTGTGGCATGTCTGTGTCTATCAATCACATTATGATAACACCAAACATTAAGGAAATATTCTCATAATTGAAAACTATTACCCAATTCAGCACAGAAATCACTCACCTCATTGACAAATGAGGGAGGTTCTGACACATGCAGTGCTAAAGTTGTAAGAGATTTCAGTTAATGAATATAATTTATGTGAGGATGAAAAATAGTTTAATAGTAGACTACATTTCAAATTAAATGATAACAAATTTATTTGAAAAAGAGTTAGTGAATTGGAATGGAACTCCATTTGTCAAATCATGGTTGAAGGGTGATCATAGATTACATATAGATTTAAGATTTCAAAAACAATCAACCAAAGCATTCTGTAAGATTCAATTGGCTACATAGAACTTATAATAGGGTACCATATATTCTATTATTATTTGTAAATTTTGTATCTTTACTGTCAGTAAAATTTATGATAAATGTATGTATTTACCTATATACACACTCTATGTGTGTGTAGAGCCAGTTAAATATTTACTGGTCCCTACACCTTTAACCAGAATTTATTCATGTGGCCAAGGAAGGCTTGTTCTATCTCAGCAACTTCACGATCATCTGAAAATTCTATTACTATGATAAAGGATAGGCTACATTTGGAAAAAGAATTAGCAGTCTCTGGCATAACACTATTACTTTCATTTGATATAAGAGCTAACAGACTCTGAGAAGTTAAGTTATCTTGCCCATGGTCACTTATCTAGTTAACAGAGATTTGGACTCATGTTTGTCTAGCTTCAAAGTTTTTTTTTTCTCCATGCCATTCTTTACCTCCAAAAATATAACATACTGAGTTTGAGGTAATGGTAGAATTCATAAGTAAAAGAATTTTGCAATTTCCCCATACATGTGTACTTATATGTTTCTACCACAGAGAAAAGAAGTCAATGAATAGCTAGGGTTAGAAAGCCAGCAGGAGCAATGTGTATTCTCTGGAAAGTTCATTTGCCTACAGAGATATTAAATCTATGGGTTTGCCGAGGGAGGTAGGGAATCATGTCTGGCTCCATTTTTTTTTTCAGACAAAGTCCACATGATGTATTATCATTATTACCTCGGAAATAAACAATGCTACAGACACATCATTAGAGACAGATGGTAACCAGAGAGAATGTTATGAGACATGAGAATGAGGCAACTTGGAAAATTGGTCAGTAATACCCACTCTCTAATATATTTATCTCTGTATATGAATCTTATATACCACCAGGGGTGTCCAACTGCGGCCCCTGGGTCACATGAGGCTCAGGACATCTGTGAATGTAGCCTAACACAAAATTGTAAATTTACTTAAAACATTATGAGATGTTTTTGTGATTATGTGTCACAATGTATTTAATGTGTGGCCCAAGGCAACCCTTCTTCCAGTATGGCCCAGAGATGCCAAAAGTTTGGACATCCTAGTAACCCCTTGAAGGCAGGAACTATATCTTGTTAAATACCTTAATGCAATTTTTTCATATAGTTAATGAGTAATAAATATTGGTTGAATGAATTTATCATATGAGTGGATTGTGATTAAATGTACTCAGTACTTGTTTATGTAATACATATTTTATTGCTCTTTGAATATTCCCTGAAAGGAGAAGCCATGTCTTCTTCAGGACCAATGGTGATTCAATTATTTATCCAAAAGATATCCAGTAAACTCTTGTATATATAAAGCACCATAGAGTAAAAATATTGGCCATTCCTTAGACCAGGAACTCTTTGAGGGTGTGAATCACATTCCTTCTTTTCTCTGGAATTTTCCATAGAGGACTGTAAATATTCAGAATGCAAGTTTCATTATAAAACTAGCTACGTTTATTGCAGTGTTATTTACAATTACTAAAATATGGAATCAGCCCAAGTATCCATCAGTAGATGAGTGGATAAAGCAACTATGGGACATTCACACAATGGAATGCTACTCATCTGTAAAACAACAAAAAAAAATAGAAGAAAATTTTACCCTTTGTGTTAGCATGGATGGACCTGGAAAACATTATGCTAAATGAAATAAACCATCAGAAAAAGACAAACATTGATACCATATGATTTCACTCATATGTGGGGTCTAATGAGCAAACTGCACTAACAAGCAAAATAGAGACAGACTCATAGATGGAGAGCAGGCTGACAGCTATAGGGTGGGGGCAGGGTGTTAGGGGGTGCAGGGATCCAGCTAAAAGGAAAAAGGACTCATGGACACAAACAACAGGGTGATGATTGTGGTGGGGAGGGGAATATAAGGGTCAGTAATAGAAATGGTAACGGAAAAATACAATAATAAAAAAAGAAAAAGGAACTAGACTTTTAAGAGTATTATATGAAGTTGTAAAACTAATCAATAGAGAGCCAATGATAAAACAATAACTAAGAAAACTTGGGAGTAGAGGGGAGGTGAAAGTTCATATAAGTGAGTTAAATTCTCCATCTTTCATGGTAAGGAGTCAATTGATAAAATCTAAATTTGGTAAATCAAGAAATAAATAATTAGCATATTTTTTGACTGATCATGATGAACAGCAGAAGAACTAAAAATAGAAATGACTAAAAATGGATACTTCCTATCCATTCCAGAGAAACACTTCCACATGTGCACCAGAAGGTAGGGACAATGATGTTCAGCTCTGTGTTGTAGTAGTGAAAAATTGAAAATAGCTGAATGCTCATTGTACATAAATAAACCATGGCATAGTCATATTATACAACAGTTTAAAGAAGTAAAATAGATATATATGCATTCACATGGAAAGATATCTAAGACTTATTATTAAGTCAAAAAAATAAGTCCCTGGATAATAAATGTGATGCACCATTTGTGTAAGATAAAAACCAAAGCAAGCATACTCATAAAGACTATAAAGATCTGGAAACAAACCCACCACTGTTAACAATGGTGGTTACCTTCAAGGGGGAAAGCAATTGCGGTGATAGTCAAGAGGGACTCTAGCTTTATCTCAATGGTTTGAAATTTTTATAGGAAAGTGTTCATTCATGATTTGTGCGACTTAAAACTGATCATTGAAAGTGGTCACCACTGTGGCAAACGTAGTTTTTTCATTATACTATCTATGACATAGTAATTTCTTTTTATTATGTTTATATTATTTTAAAATTGTAATTTTAAACAACAGGAATCAATGTTTTTGCTTCTTTAGTTACAGGAAACTTCATAGAACAGTGTTGCTGCAGGCAGTTCTCTAAGCGCAAAGGTTGCCCTCCCACCAGCCCCATAAATGATAGTTATTTATGACCACTTCATGCCATAGATGTGTACAGCTATTTACCATTTCTGCTGGGAGGATGGATGTTCACATTCATATGAGACAAAAACAAATCAAGATTCAACTAGACAGGCTGCTGTGGGCTTGGGGATTAGAAGAGCAAAAATAAAAATAAAAAACAAACTCGGCAACATACTCCCGTAAATCACTTCTCTTTTCTGTCTTGTTCTTACGAAAGAATTTAACAACCTCATCTGGGTTGCAGACATTTTTATGTATTTGCCACTGAGTTTTAAAAAGCATGAACAAAATATTTGGCTAAACTGGACTCTGGACTGGAAGCTAGATTGTAATCATGGTGGATTTTTTTTTTTTTTGGTCCAGGATTTAATATTGAAGTGTGTTTATGTTACTTCATCTGTCTAACAATGGCTCTTTCCTTTTTAAAAAAATCTTTTTTGAGCAACCTTTCTGAAAACTTCAAAATTTTAACCAGACCTGGTAGGTTTCACTTCTTAAAACCTAGTGAGATCATTTGAACATTAGGGAGGTGAGAGAATATTTCGTTCAATTCTTATTCAAATCCGGACCTTCCAACAGCCTCCTTCCTTCAACATCCCACCATATTGTTCTTTCTGAACCTCGAGGCGTGGGCTGAGTTTAACCTTCCTCTTCTATTGTCTTTTTTAAGTCATGATTCACTTGGGAAGAACCTGGAATCCTAAAGCAAGAATCACAGATATTAGTTCAGATGATAATTGTGAGCATTTTGCTATACCTATAAAGGAATTAACATTAATGAGTTTGTTCACAAACAATATTATTTAATCCTCTCAATGTCCTTGGGAGGCTGAGTTTTAAAGAGGAAACCGAGGTGAAGGGTTAGGAAATTTGCCCTCAGCGATGCATCGCAACAAACTGCTCTCCATTCCAGGCCTTTAACAGGGCTCTCCTGGTCCAGTGATCTAACAGAAGGTCTTTATTAAAATGCCTACTGGGCCTGCTTGTATAAAAGCACCTTTATGCAGTTTAGTAAACTTGAAGGGGCTTTAATGAGAAGATCTCTTAATGAATCCTTTTGAAGTTGCCAACACCTTTCGGATATATTTGTAGTGATACCACAAGATGCTTTTTAACCTGTTGAAACAAAGCACCCTATCTTTGATGTTGGGCTCTGAATCCTAACCTGCGTTTCTACCTGGGGCAGTGCATTTAGGGCAGTGAACTGACACTTGAAAAAAGGATCCATATATGTGGTGTCCCCATTCTCACCCCCTCTCTACTTGAACACCCCCTGTTTTTGGTGTAGGTGATGTAACCTCACTCCTGAGCTTTGGGATATACAGGAGAGAACCATCAAGTCTTCCCACCCAGATCCAGGTAGATAAGGGAAGTAGGTAGAGGTCAAAGCAATGAGAAAGACAGAAACATCACAGGACCTCTCTCTCCTATCCTGCCTCATGTCAACTTGGCCTAGACACTGACATTATTTCACTCACTCTCATTTTAAAGGTACTTAAACCAAATTCAAAGCTTGGAGTTTGATACATCAAATCATACCTTCATTTACTTATCCCATCTGTGATCTCCCCAGTTTTCTAGCAGTAGGGCTGCTCCAATATGATCTAGGCCTGTTCTTCCCCTCTTCTTCCCAAGTTGATACTTTCTTAGTCTGCCTCATTCCCATTGGTTCAAAATGTCTGTGCCTTCCACAGTGAACTGGCCTGATAAGCCAATCCATGCAAATATACTAAAAACCTTAGAAAAAAACCCCCTTTTTCCTCCCAAATAAGGTATACATAATTTCTTCAAGAATAAAATATCCAAAGCAAACAAGCAAGCAAAATATAACCAGAGACATTGAAATTAAGAACAATCTGACAGTAACCAGAGGGCAGGTGGGAAGGGATAGTGGGGGGAAGGGGGGAAGGGTTTTCCGGAACAACTATAAAGGACACATGGACAAAACCAAGAGGGGGTGGAAGCAGGGGAGGGAGGTGGAGATGGCCAGGATGGGAGGGAGTGCATTGGGGGGCTGGTAAATGTGGACAACTGTAGTTGAACGACAATAAAATAATTTTTAAAAAAAGAATAAAATATCCAAAACTAAAATGAAAGATTATAAATACATAAAAATTTTCCCACCTTATTTTTCAACTAACTTATCAAGAACATCTTTCCATAGCAATCAACTTCATGCAGCATCCTCTTTAATATTTCAAAACTGAATTATACTTTCCTGTCTTCCCCCCACCCCGTTGAACATTTAGTTTCTCTCTAGTTGTTCACCATGAATATCTTATGTCTAAATTCGTACACACAAAGTATGATTTCTGTATCATAATGAATGCAGCCTGATGAACAGGGAGGAAGTCCCCTTAAAGGCCTCTTATACAGCCTAATTTTCTGTGTGTGCTTGGGGGCCAGCCCTCCTCCTAACAGTATCTCTGTCTTGGCTTGCAGTCATCACTCTGAAACCTATTAGTTGGGGACAAATTTGGGGAAAGAGCTTCAAAGCTAATAAAGCTTGACGTGTCTGTCTAAAAATTCATGTTTATTGTATATAACTCTTTTTATCAGTCTGGATAAAAGCTGGTAAGATTTAACCAAAGTCTTTATGGATAATTCATGTCTGGACAATTACAAAGATGATTAAGTTTCTACAGTAAATTTGGATTTTGGGAGGCCAGCAGCTGATCTGAGCCTTTAACTGGCTGTTTTATCTTCCTTTGCTTGTACAGCCCTTTTTTCTCAGCTTCAAAAGGTCAAGCGAGTCAGTAATTGCCCCTCTCTTCTCAAATTATGTTGGAATATAGGCATCATGATGATGGTGGTAGTGGCGGTAACGAATAGCACAAACAGACTCTGGCTAAAGTGTTTGTTCTATTGGCAACATCTTCTACTCCAGAAACAATACTGCCGAACAGAGGAACAGAATAATCAGAACTGGAGTCTTCTCATTTCAGAGGAAATATGGGGGCTCAGCACTCTTCCCATCTGCCTGCAATGGGATCCAGCTTTGTGTCCATCCTGCTGTTCCTACTTCCAAGAAGGGCAGACTTTATAACTCTTTAATGATTAAAAGGCACACACTTGAGGATAAAACTAGAATTTAGGGAAAGGTTCATAAATTGCCTTTTAGTCACTGGAAGACTAAAGACTTTGCCTCCAAAATCCTGGGGATAAGGGATTATCCATCATCTTGATGTGTTCAACGTTCAGTTATAGAGAGAAGCTCAATTTTAATGGAATACCAGGAAAAGAGTCTGCTGGATGACCAGGTGTTGATTTAAGGTATCACAGAGAGTGTGTATATTCCATGTCAGAAAGATGGAGGATCTTTTCTTGTGATCAGAATTAGAGGTCTTTCCAGCAAAAGACACCTGAAGGGCATCTGTATACTACACCAGAGGCAATTGCCAGGTTCTCACTAGCTATTCGCACTTCACACACTTTCCATTTTGGACCATGGTCCTCTCATAAAGCTCTGGGCTTGACTTTAAAGTGCAAGTTGCTGTTATTCAAAACAATTCCATTTAATGATGCAAGGACACATGAATTGATGGGAAGCAGCCACGGGTTTGGGGAGATTATAGCAGTTTCTGTTCTATGGTTTGAGGGACACCAGAAAAACTGTACTTTTTCTCCCACCAGGTATGCTCACTGTATCCATTAAGAATTTTTTCTCCATGGAGTCTTCAGACTTTTCTGACTTCCAGAGCCAGAAGTCCAGAGCCCCCAGCTATGACACAGAGCCATCCCTTAGAATCCACAGGGGCATTGGTTCCAGGACCCCCAGTGGATACTCAAATCCACAGATACTCAAATCTCTTATATGTATATAATCTATGCACATCCTCCCACATGCTTTAAATCATCTCTAGATTACTTATAATATCTAATGCAATGTAAAGTAAATAGTTGTTGTATTGTTTAGGAATAATGAAAGAAAGTGAAAGTCTGTACATGTTCAGTACAGACACAATCATCACAGGCCTAATTACATAGTATGTGTTAACAACAACTTAACTTTTTTTTTTTTTCCAAATATCCTTTATCCATGGTTGGTGGAATTCCTGAATTCAAAATGCAGGGATCCTGAGGGCCGATTGTAAATATCTCTCAACAGGATCACATAATCACCTAACATTTTAGAAGAGGTTGATTATATTATCATTTTTATTATATATGCTTTAAATTAGTGTAATACTTTTCCTAATGAAAAAGTATTAGGACCCTGATATGTAAAAGGCAGAGTAACTGGCTGAAGCAGGGTGGAGGGCTGGAGCTCACCTACATGGCTTCCTCTAAATCTGAAGAAATCCAGAAAAGCAATAGTCAATTGTATATTTTTTAAATGAAATTCAAATTAAACATTTGAAGAACTACTTAAGTAACCCTACGGAACTTTAGAGTTCCTCAATATCTAGTCTGATAATTAAAAATTAGACCACTAGACATCATGTGTTTCTTAATGTTGTCCAGTAGGAAGAACACAGGCCACCTGCGAAGTTTCTCCACCTTAAAAAATACATTCAACAAGCCTCTAGTTCTAAAGTAGCTGCTTACAGGAAATAAAGAGCTAGAGAAACAAGTTAAATTACACCATGTGGAAATGGTCAGCAAAACACAGAATGAAGGAAATTACACAAGACAAATGGACCAGTTTTTGTTTTTTAACAAATAAATAAGCATGAAAAGGGAAAGGATGGTAGGGAAACTATTAGATTTAAAGACAACAATACCAAAAAGACAAAGAGCCCAATTTAAAACTGAGCAAAGGACTTAAATAGACATTTCTCCAAACTGAGTGTACAAATGGCCAAGAAGCACATGGAATAATGCCCAACATCATTAGTCATCAAGGAAATGCAAATCAAAATTGCAATGAGATGCCACTTCACACCAGTGAAGATGGCTGCAATAAAAAATGTAGAAAATAACAAGTACTGTCAAGATGTGGAAAAACCCTGACTGGTGTGGCTCAGTTGGTTGGAACATCATGCCATAACCAAGAGGTTGTGGGTACTATTCCAAGTTGGGGCACATGCCTAGGCTGTGGGTTCGATCCCCAGTTCGGGCACATATGATCCCCTGGTCTGGGAAAGTACAATCCCCTGTCTAGTATGTAGGGGAGGCAACCAACCAATGCTTCTCAGCCACATCAATGTCTCTCTCTCTCCTTTCTTCTCCCCCTTTCTACCTCTCTAAAAGCAATAAAAAAATGTCTTCAGATGAGGATTAAAAAATGTGGAAAAATTGAGATGGCGGCTTGAGAGGTGGAGTCTTAATCTCCCTCTCTGGTGCGCAGGGGAGAATTTGGCCAATCTGAGGAGAATCAGACTAGGAGACCACGGATATCGCAACATTTATGAAAATAGGGCATCATAAGTTATCCAGATATTGAATGAACTGACGGTGGGAGGCCAGAGGGGACCCAGCTGGACGCGGAGGTCGTCCG
>PVIA01005031.1:0-56902 GCA_004024845.1 Tonatia bakeri
AGAATTCAGTTAATTGAAGCAGCCCTCTATGGAGGTGGTTTTTCCCTCATCAATGGGTTTTCTCTCATACTTTTTTCAGAAGGTTATTAATTGATGTGATAAGAACAGCTTCTGACCTCAGAGTTAATATAGACTCTAGAGTCCTTCTTGGTTTTGGTTTAACATACATTGGTGTTATAGAATTAATCATGCTTGTGCCTTGTCTGGGACTCTAGGGACCAACATATAGGGAAGTTGTGCACACTGTCCAAGAACAGAGACATCTCATGTAGGGATTAAGAGTATGTGACAGATTAAGGAAGTTTATCCTTTTAAGCATGAAAACTTTTTTATTATTTTAACAATCTTAGATGGAAATCTCTTTCAAATGCATTACACGCTCACCCATCTTCCTGTTTTGTCTTTTCCCTCCTGATTTCTTAAGTTCTCATTGCGGCACAGAGTTTACTTTTTTCCCCGGGGCTCAGGGCAACAGGACAGCAGAGGCTTCTTGTTCTGCAATGGAGCCTCGAGGCCCTTCATTTCTGCATAACTGCCCAAGATTCCCCAGCTCCACTCGCTATGTCCCTTCCACTCCCAAAATGGAAATACTATTTTTTTATTTTGCTGATTATAAGAGCAAGAGGTATTTGTTGAAAAATTTGAACAATACAGAGCTAAATAAAATAGGAAGGTAACAATTTGGAATGTATCCTTTTAGAATTTACAAATGCATAAAAATAGGTACCATTTATTAGCTATATGACCTTGGGCAAGCTTGTTGACTTTTATAAGCCACTATTTCCTAGTCTATAAAATGGGGATAAAAGCTACCTTCTGGGGTTGTTGTCAAGGTCAACAGAGCATTTAGCAAAGTGTCTGGTGTATAGCAGGTCAGTAGGTGTTCATTCCCCCCTGTCAACTTTCCCTTTGATGAACTGGCTTAGGGGGTTGAGTGCTTTTAAATATTAGTTCCATGGGCTTTACTTTCATTGCTACCAGAGAATATTTATTGTGATATGACCATATGTAGTAATGGCAATTAATTGAATACTTTTCATGTGCCAAGTCTATTTTAATCTTCACAACTCTGAGGCAACTACTGTTGTCTCCCCCATTTCACAGATGAAAAAACTCCAGCTTAGAGAGGTTAAGTAACTTGCCAGGGTCACACAGTTAGAGCCAGTGCTGGGGAGAACCAGGTCTCCTATGGAGGAAGTCTGCTACCAGGCCCTACGTGTTTAATTGCTATGTTATTTTGCCTCCCAGCAGGCTGGGAGGACACAAGCAGGAAGTATGTCAGGCACCTAGGTGGGGAAACGAAACAGGCAGATGGGCACAGATCACTAATTCCTAAGCACGAGCTATCCAGTCCCTCTTGGGCATACCCTGCCCCATGGCTTCAACCTGGCTTCACATGGCTGACTCCTGCTTCTCCATGTCTGACCTTGACCCTTTCCTGCTCTTAGATGTCCCACTCATACTATGACTGATCCACTCTAACTGAGCTCTTCTCTGCCAATGCCATCCTCTTGCCCTACCAGTTAGTGCCCCCCACTCCATGACTGCCCTTCTCCTCTCAGCAGTGGAATCTTGGGGTCACGCTTCTCTTTCTTGGCTCCTATTCTCCTCCATCGTCACACTGTCCTTTCTTTCCTTTGAACACTCTCCTATTCTGCAGTTAGACTTCATCTCCAATCAATTCTCTTGGTCAAGTCTTTATTACCTCATGTCTGGAAAATGACAAAAACTTCACCCCTACTTTTTCCCACCCCCTCTGGCAGTCTACCCCCATAACACAACTGTCATCATGCCACCCTGATCCCTATGACATTGAACAAGCTGGGTTCTGATGTTCCTTTCTGCAGCTCGCCACCTGAAACATCTCCCCTAGCCCTTGTCTTTCATCATCTCCCCTCCCACCCATGCTTGCTCTTGCCTCCAAGACATTGCACCCATCTTCTCTTTATACCTGGGCTGCCACTTCCAAAGTGTGCTCCACCTCACCCTACTCTTCCTTCTCAGGAGGAAAATTCAGTTTCTTAACTTATAGAAATACAGATCTTTTATAAAAGATTGTTTGTTTGTTTGTTTGTTTGTTTTTTAGAGAAGGGAAGGGAGGGAGAGAAACATCATTCTGTGGTTGTCTCTCTCACACACCTTGCTGGGGATCTGGCCCACAAACTGGGCACGTGCCCTGACTAGGAATCGAACCAGTGACCCTTTAATTCACAGGCCGGCACCCAATCCACTGAGCCACACCAGGATGAAATACAGAGTTTTAGAACTAGAATAATTTTAGGAGAAAGACCACTCTCTCAGATTTTTCAAAAATGTGCCCCCAGAAGCTACCTTTTTAATTTGAGACTCAATTCAAGGGGTGCTCCCTCCGTGTCAATGACTCTGACCCCTTAAAGAACCTGATGTCCTTCAGGACTCTGAGTAATATTTGTTCTGTTTGCTCAGCTGGACATGAGCTTCCTGAGTGTAGGAACCACGTGTTCTTGTTTCGCATGCCCCACAGCACCCAGCACTGGGCTTTGCACACAGAATTTGCTCAATAGATAGTTATTAATTGATGAATCAGTGAGGCAGACAATTATATAAATTAAGAAGGTTCCTTAGGGACTGCAGTAATTAGGAAAGACTTCCTGAAAAATTAAGATTGGTGATGGGCCTTGAAGGATAAGCATTCTGATTTATTTTGGCCAGAAACAAAAATCTGACCTGCAAAAGGGTTTTTGCATTGCTTCTAGGTGCAAGAGGTGGTCTGGGACACCTGGGGAGTGGCATCCTCCCCATGGCTTTACATAACATTCACATGCTGCTGATTCTGAAATGCATCTCTCTGGCCTGAATCTCCTGAACTTCAGACTTGTATGTGCAGTGGCCTGCTGGACAGCTCCATCTGATAGACATCTCAGACTTCTCAGGTCCCAGACGGAATTCCTGACTGTCACATCTCTTCCCGTTCCCACTCGCTCCATCCAAAATCTTTCCTATCTTTCCCATGCAGTGAATGTGCTTCTATCCTCTTCGTTGTTCAGGCCTCATACCCCAGAATCATCCTAGGTTTTTCTCTCATACACTTGACCTCCAATTCAGGGAACCTGTTAATAGTGCTCACTTTTACACTCAAAGTGCCTTGGTTTGAATGATATATTATAAGGTCACACTCTTTGTAAGGGACATCAAATAACATGACAGATCATGGTTTCAAAGTCTGCTTTTACTGAAGGGATGTAGGCAGGTTCTTGGTATGACGTTTGGCAAGACCAAGGCCTTCAGGATGAGTTGGGTTCCTTTGAGAATCAAGACATTCTTTGAGAGGTACAGAGTTCTACACTTGCCCAATAGCGACTAGAATTTGGGGAAGTTTCCACTGTCAAGCAGTTCCTCCATCATCTGGTTCTTCATACTTGCGTGATGCCAAGGCTCTTGTTTGCCAAAAATTTCTACAACAGAGAACCTCTTCGTGGCTCATTTGCTCATCCTGGGCTTTTGAAAGTGGCTAGTGAGGTCAGCTGGAGAGTTTTTATTGAATCTCTTTGGGGCTCTGGGGAAGCTTTTATGCCTGCTGCTTCCTCAATAGTTTTGTGGGTCTTTTTAATGGGACTGAGAGCATGTCCCTTCCCATCCACTAACACGATTTCTTTTCAGGGAGCGATGAAGTCCAGAGCATCATGTACCGCATTTGCCATGGGAAGTCAAATGCTTCACCTGGCGACAGTCAAACTGATAGTACCTAAAACAGCAACAAAAGGCTACTTGACTCAACTTGAGACAGTTCTAAGAATTCAGTCTGACAATATTGTCTGGGTTTGCAGCACTTATACAATTCTCAGCTGGAGTGGAGACACCTGCTTCTCTGTGTAGGTTCTCAAGTGGTGTGACCTTGGGTAAGTCCTTTTACCCCCCTGAGCCTTGTTTCCTCAGGTGGAAGGAGAGGAGATGAAGGATATGGACTCTTGTAGTTTTATTGATAAAATTCTCCTGGACAGCTGAGAGGTTTGTTCACAAGCTGTAGCCTGAACACAGGCGCTCAGTATCAGGGGCTCCTCTGAGCTCAGCCAGCCACGACCAGCCTGAGGCCCGATTAGAAGGCAGCAAAAGTTTGACTACTTCCTTGCTCCTTCCTTCCCACCTTATCACTCTCCTTTTCCTTGGCTCAGGAGGGGTCCTTCAACAATGACAAGGTAAGTCAGAACTAGGGTCCTATGCCGCTCCAAACCTCAAGAGTTTGGATCCAAACCATGTCTCTCTCTCTCTCTCTCCATCCATCAGTAAGAATGGATATAATATATATCCATTACAAAAACGTATTACTTTTTTTTGGAGCACTGACCATGTGTTGTGCATGGTACTGAGTATTTTGCCACATTTAATTCTCACAGGGACCCCATGAGATGGATAAGATAATTAATTGTCCCCACTTTGTAAGTGAGTGCCTGAGCCCCAGGGAAAAGAAAAGACTTGCAAAAGGCCACACAGCTAGGATGCAGCAATGCACGACCCAGGTCTGTGTGCTGGGAAGAGCACATGCTTAAGCAACGGACGCCACCCCGTTAGATCCACGGTCTGCTTTCAGGACAGCGGCCGTTAATGTGATCCCGTGAGCATGTGCGGAAGGGAGCAGACACCGTTAATTTACCGTCTCTTCTAACCTAGCGTGACCCGTGAGGTGATTTCAAGCCAGTTAGAAGGGGAGGGAAGAAGAGCCACCCTTCAGAACTGCAGTGCTCACTGGGCGCCGACGTAGGCCTGGGGCGCAGGGGCCACTGTGGAGAAGGAGCCTGACCCTTGCCCCTCAGAGTGGGCCGGACTGAGCTGTGAAGATGAGTCTGACGCCCTGTTTTCTCACCTCAGCTCCCAGGTCACTTCCTGTTTGAAAACCACCGAAGTGGATGCAAAAGGCAGCTAGAGCCTCAAGCCTTGGCACTTCTCCCCACCTGCAAAGGTCAGACTGCCTTATCTGCAACTCAGCAGAGGAAGCGATTCCCCCAAACACTCCAGGCTGGGAGACAACTCGCTCCTTTTTCTCCTTTCCCACGGAGCGCCAGCACCTGTGCCCACGAAGAGGGGACGGGGCCGAGGTGCCAGGAGGAAAGGAGCAGGGGCGGCGGGGGGGGGGGGGGGGGGGGGGGGGGGGGGGGGGGGGGGGGGGGGGGGGGGGGGGGGGCAGCGGGGCTATGTCTGGTCTTTCCCCACCACCCACAGAAGGCTCCTCCTCCACTTGGAAGCCTCCTAACCTGAAGTACAAATGAGGCCCCCGGGATCCCAAAATAGCTCCCCTCACAGCTGCACAGCCTCCATTTATAGCCCAGCCTCTCTGCAGCCTCAGGCTGCTTCTGAGATGGCACTTCTGAGGTCAGCGCCCGTGAACGCCAGGCTCAATGTCGTCTGAGAACAGAAAGTCATAAAAGACCTATTATGATCTTGTCATTGTTTTCCAGGGCTCGCCCCAACCCTTAGAGACTTTAAAGGGCCAAATTTGTTTTGACCCAGAGCCAGACCACGCGATGTCCAACAATAACCCAGAAGCACATCAGGTCCCTTCCCCTGTGCCCAGCAGCAGGTGAGATCGTTCAGTGTGGTGGCAGCAGGGACACACAGTACCGTATTCATGCTTGGGCCTCGGGCTGAGTAACTCAGACGTACATCCATCAGCAGGCCTTAGGTATCTGATGTTCATTTATTAGCAATGAGAATTGAGTCCATTCATTGACTTCATGCACTCAGGTTACTTACACCAATTCTGAATGTCAAATCACAGAGCAAAGACACAGCCTTGACCCGGGTGGGCTGTGTCTGTACTTCCTTCTCATACCCCCTCTAAAAGCAAATGAACTTGAATGCACTTTCTCGCTATGGTTTATTTAGAGAAGGACTGAACTGTGTCCCCCATTGATACTCAAGCGTATTTTGTGTTTTCACTCGACTCTGAGCAGAGTGTCAAGGTGGCGTGACCCTGCCTGACCCCTTGCAGCTCAGTTAGCCTCTTGCCTTCTGTGACGGCCACTGGCACTCGTCTCCATGAAACAAACATTTTTTTTGTTAAACCAAAATCAGACCTCACCCGGAGCTGGGCCAGAGCAGTTTCCTGAAGGCGGGTCTTCCCTTTCAAAGTTGCTGAGAGGGATGGAGTCTTTGCTGAACTACCCAGAGTGGAGGAGGCCTGGAGTGAGCTTGCAAGAGCTGGGCCACCAACTGGACAGTGTTAAAGCAACAGAGGCCCTAGAGCGAGGTGGCCAAGAACCTACGTCCTGCAGCCACGCTGCTTGGGTTCCTGCTGAATTCCCACTCAGTGCTGGGGTTTGGCTCCCAGATAAGCTGCTTCGGTTTCTGAACGTCAGTGCTTTGGTTTGTGGAGGAGATAGCGTGACAGTTTGTTGACATGGGATACGCACATACGGCACTTGGTGCATATAAATCACTCAGGTTAACCAACCACTGTTATTATGACTCAGAAACAAACCCTGTCACACATGATCTCTTTATATCTTATTTTATAGCCTATGCATTAAAAACATTAAACATATGTTTAGTAGTTATCATAACTTAACAAATGATAAAATGTCCCTCTCCCTCTTCATTTTCCTCTGAATCTCCTTCTCTCAGGATGCTTTTTATTGTAATTGTCACGAAAGGCATGTGGCACAGAATGCCAGAGTGGATCAGAGGCCGCTGCTATAAGAAAGAAGGTAAATGGAACCTTGACGAGCACAAACTTACGTGAATGTGAAACAGAACTTCATTTTCCTGCAAATGAACTTAACTTTTTTTTTTCTTTTACTTTGAACTCTCATCCCGCTACATAACAATCATGATCTCAGTCAACTCAGGACCTGGGGTGTTTATTCTGGGGACGGGTGGAGGTAAGGAAATGGGCTCCTCTGGTCTTCAGCTATCACCATGCAGGTCTCTCTAGTATCTGCTGTGAGGTTTTGTTTCCTCTGAGCTTTAAAACTTGGTTCCTGGGGGTCACTTCTGCAAGCTTCTCATTTGACTTTAAGGGGTCTCCTGGTTGGGTTCTTTGTCAGTCACCTTCATGCCACACTGGGGCTGTGGGAAATGTGGGGAGCATTCTAGGGTCCTATATATCTCCATGCCACTCTGGAGTTCTCAGGACCTCGTCTGGCACCCCCAAACCCCATGGCATTCTGTGACCCGTGGGAACCCTACTAGGAGGCCATCTTAGACTTCCTCAGCACCACCTGTAGCTATTCCGGCCCCCGCCACACTGGCATAGGTGTGGTGGGAAGACACGCTGAGGCTTGGCATTTTTAGAATGTTAACAATGATGCCACCTACCATTTTCAGCCTGTTGCTGGGTGCCAGTACCCCATGATCTAGAGGTTGGATGAGATGATTTTCCTTTGCTGTATTTTGTTGTCTTCCAGATTCGGAGGAAAATGCTTCTTCTGTTCTCACTGTGTTGGTTCACTGTTCCCCACAGTGTCCTGCCCAGATTTTTAGCCCAAAAGGAAGATGTATAGGCCAGATTTGCCCATAAACGGCAGGTGGTGATGGAAGACTGCGTGGCCTGGGCGAGGAAATGCTGAAACAGACCAAACCAAACTCATTCCTGCCTGAGGTCTGCCAGAGGGATCGTGGCCTTGGCAAGGCTTTCAGCGGTTCTCCATCAGTAAATGGACAGAACTGCCTTGGTGCCTACATCCTCCTGGATGCAAGAGTACCAAACACTGAGCCAGAAAGCCCAGATGCTACTATTGCTGAACACGTAAAATACACAGGTATCAAACAGTGGTCATGTAAAGCTGGGTACTGAAGGTAGTGAGAACCTCATTCACCTTTTCTAATATTACTTACTAATAATGAGGACATTGGTTGAACACTTTCTCTTTGCCAGGGTCTGTGCAAAGCCCTTTGCTTCCAGAATCTCTTTGGATCCCTATGGTTACCCCGTGAGGGGGTTACCCAGTGATCATTCCCATGTTTTAGACGAGGGCACAGAGGCTCCAAGAAGGTAAATTACTTCCTCCCAAGGTCATACAGCTACTGGGTGGTCCAGTGGGGAACTGTCTCCATAGTTCAGGTGGTCAGCATTGGACAGCCTCCTGGTCGCTATGCATTCAGCTGTGTATTTCCTGGAATAGCAACGCTGGCTTCAGAGACTGGTGCTCCAGTTTCCAGGCTGCTTGTGGACAGGAGAATGGACATTGCTAACACAATTTGGCTTATATTTAAATTCATCTGTTTGGGCTCTGACATTATTTGGTCTCTCTCCTTCATCCTTGCTTTTTTATTTGGTTTCACTCCTTTCCCAGGAATCACGGAGTCTGCTCTCCTCAAGTTCCTGAGCCCCTGACTCAACACAAAGGCCTTCTGCTGTTCCCCCAAGAGGCAATTTGGTTGTACTCCAAGTTGTACCGTAAAATCTCTCCTTGCCACGTGCCCCTTCCTGGAAGGAGAGGGGAAGGACTAGTGCCCAGGAGTTTCTCAATGGTGAAAAGAAGAAAGGAAAGCACACACTGAGCTTCAAGACCCTCCAGCCAGTTTTTGAGGTCACTTTTTCCCAGCCTCAGCTTCGAATGGCCGGGGGGGATGCTGCCTGCCTGCCCCCTCGAAAAGGACAATCCAATTGTAAATATTATCTATGCTTCTAAGGACATTTGAATGGTAGTACCCAAGTAATTACTTTCCTTTCAAGACCATTAAACACAAATCAGACTTGTATCTTAATAGGGCTGCCAGTGTCAGTTAATGGTGGGGAGGGTGGCATAGAGGGTGAGCTGTTCCCTCTAATGGCTAAATGTTTGTGTTAGCACCTTTTCTGAGAAGCTTCACTGGGGGGAGGTTGCTCAGTGCTCCAGACACATTTCTTGGCTTTCTTGTACCCCGAATTCCACCTTCTTTTGCCACATATCCCTTTGGAGCCTTTGGAGGAATGGCAAAGGTGACGTGGGCCATGACAGCTCCCTTCATCCTCCCACACACCTTCAGTCTCCCTCACCCAGCTCCTCCCTGTAAACACAGCAGGGGCCCCGGGCACAGAGTGGTCTCTAGAAAGGATGAACAGTGTTTTTTACACAGGAGACTCCACTCTCAAGACTGGGATCCTAGCTCTCCTCTATCTTCTTCCTGTTTTAGGGAACAGATGCTAAAAAAAAGTGCCAGAAGAGCCTGTCCAGAAGGCCTGGGTCCTCCGTTCACATTCCAGGGAGAGGGCTGGGTCCTGTAGGAGGAGAGCCCTGTGGGGTTTGTTGTCCTCTCTCCCCTGGCTCCCTGGTCTCCTGGTGGCACCTCTGAGGCCACAGAGAGACACACTGCTGCCCTGGAGGAGCTAGGCACTGAACTCTGCGAAGGGGTTCCTGGAAGGCACGCCCACCGGAGGCGCTGTCCCCAGGTGTGGGGGTGGACCATACCTCCCCTAGCCCTGCGGAGCCTCTGCTGGCCCCTTTGCTGATCCCCTTGCTGGTGGATCACACAGCGTGTCCTAAGGTCCTCCTGTGGCTCCCTGTGAAAGTGACCTGAATGGATGCCTACAATGTGAGGTCTCCAGTTCATCCAGAAGCCACTCGGAACCCAAACATTTCTCCTGTTTAGCGGCTGGGGTCTGAGAGTCCTTTGCTGGGATCCAATGCCCTTCATTGCTCATTGAGAAATTGGACTCAAATAGAAGTTCCAAGGGTTGGGTGGGCCAGAGGGTCCTGTGGGGGCCATACTTTCCTTCAGACTTGTGGTTTAGTGTTTTTTTCCTTGAAGTTTAAAAACTTCATTGAGGAGTAATTGACAAATATAATCATATGTATATACTTAAAGTGCACAGTGTGACAATTTGCTATACATACATACATTGTTGTGTGACCTGTGGTTTCGTTTTGACCTGTACTTCTAGAGCACAGAAAACAGAGCATGTCTAGGCTGCCCATCTCTAGAGAGCTAAGTAGTTAGGGGCCCAGGTTTGGAACCAGATTGCCCCAAGTTTTCATCAGCTCGGTTATTTGTAGCCAGGTGACCCAAGGCAGTTTGTTTCAAGTCTCCAGGCCTTGATTTCTTCGTCTGTAAAATGGAGGCGAGAGCTCAGAAGCTAATAATACTTTTTTCAGAGGGCTGTTATGAGGATTCGATGTGTGTAACGTTGTTCATGGTAAGTGCTGAATTATCATCTTTCTCTTCTGGAATTGGCCGCCTTTGCCTGCTCCAGACACCTCAAACACGAAATGTGTAGACGTAGCCAAGTGGTACAGTTATTGCCAAGCTGGGTGTGACTGCTGCCACAGCCGTTCTTAATATCAGATTTTGCTGGGAGAGGGGAGACCGAGCAACGAGCCCTGCCGAGTCCGCAGCTCTGCAGAGACCCTGCCGCTTCTCCGTCTGCCCCAGGTAAGCGCAGGAGTGTGAGGAAGCAAGCTCTCCCCAGGGTTTGTTCTTCTCTGTGACAAATATTCGTTTCACTTTTTTTTTTTTTTTTGCTTGCAGGTCGCATCCAAGTAATTCCACAAAAATTATCATATTCGTATCTATTCAGTACACTATTCTAGCAATGCGGCCCAGAATATGCCTTATATTCATTGATCGAGAAGCGCAATGGCCAAAATAACTGGCTTCCCATTGGGCACAGAGTGATAGGGAGTTTGGCGTTCGGGAGGGCTATGTCTGCGCAGGGGCCCCCGTTGAGGTCTGTGGTTCTGAACACACCCTGTGCACTCAGACCAGCTCACAACAGACATAGCCATGGTCGCTGGTTTCGTCAGTGTGTCCCCTAACTTCTGCTGGTCTGGCCTGGTCTGTTTACTACTCTGATTCTTTTCGACAAGGACAAGATCACACTCTGGGGCACCTTCTGTGCCTGGCCTACTGGTTTAGTCAAGAGAAATGAGTACTCTGGGAACAGGAATCTTAGTATTCTGCCCTAGAACCTCTATTTGTGTCCCTGGAACACAGAAATACCTGAAGGACATCATTTTAAAGAATATTTATTTAAGCATTTGCCTTGAATCTTCCTCACTAATCAGGCTAATAATGCAACGAGACTCCTAACGACAGCTATTGCTACTAAGCCCTGTAGATGTAATAGTAGATCAGTGATGAGAGCTTTTAATGCATTCCCGTTTTAAGCTCAGGGAATGGGTGACTGACACGTGCCCAGAGCTCAGTGATGGGAGGGTTTATGGCTGTGGCTCTGAGCTGTTGTGTGCACACACTAGCTCTCTGGTCCGAGGAGGCAGGCCTGGCACACCCAAGGCAAGGCTGCCTGACTTCTGTCAGGGAGCTGGAAGGGAAATTATTTTAAAAGTTTAATGACATCTTTTCCTCTATAAAATAATGTCTTTTAATTACAGAAAATTTGGAGTCTTATTTATAAATAAGGAGAAAAAAAGAGAAGAAAAGCATCCCTATCACACCACTTAAAGATAACCAACATCAGTACTAGGAAATACTTCTTTCCAGTTTTTTCTACTCATGGATTTTTCTGGTACTATGTGATTGTACAATACATAACTTTTCTTCTCTTTCCAGTTGACATTATTCTATCAACACGTTACTGAAAACTTGTAACAAATGTCATTTTAATAACTGTATAACATTTTGTTGTAAAATTTATCTGACCATTCCCATATATTGGAGATTTAGGTTAAGTTGTTTTTTATTTCATGTAATTATAAACACTGCTGAAAAATATCCATGAGTATACAACTTTTTTTATTATTTGAGATTGTTTTCTCAGGTTAGATTCCCAGAATTGGAAGTACTGGGTCAGAAGGTAAACAATTTATAGCTCTCAATCCATAATGGGAAGTAGAAATTATGACATTGGTAAAAAGGGTGAACTTGTTAGCTGTTATGTTTCTGAGATTTTCCTTTTTCCTGTGTTTATGTACCTACCAAGGCACTTCAGGGCTGAGGCTTGCTAGACGATAATTCTCAACATCAAACATTTGAGGTAGTGCATAACTTTCATCTTTCAAAAGGGTGGTATTTGTAAATAATATTAGAACCCTAATCAAACATGCTTAAGCAAAAGAGGCCATTTATTTACTGGCTCATCTAATTAAATTCCAGAGGTTATATGCATTCAGGAATGGTTGGATCCAGGGCTTTGGTTTTCTTCTCCCATCCTTTGGCTTTTATTCTCTACTGGTTTAATCTTTAGGTGTAGTCTTTTCATTTTGCTCATATTATTTATTACGCTAGAAGCTCCACCTGCCTTCTCCCTACCCAGCAACCCTAGTGGGAAGAGCTTACCTCTTTCCCTCTAGTTCTAGCAAAATTCCAGGATTGAGACTCATGGGCTCTGATTGACCTCAGCTGATTCATGTGACTGGTCAGTGGGATTTTACACTGTTGGGCCCAGCCTGGCTTACATACTTTTCCTAGAACTGGACAAGGAATCGTCTCTACCTAGACCGATACTGACTGAGAATGGAAGACAGGTAGTCCCCCGAGAGAGAATCAGAGGTGTCACTTGAGGATGAATACCAGCCCAGCAGGAACACACGTCCATTAAAAAGCACTCCTCTTTTATGGAGCTCCCACAGCTCTTCCTCTGAGGTACAAATCTCATCCAAGGTTATTATTGCCTTGATAAAGGAGCTGAGCCCTCATGACCCTCGACAGGAATCACATGATCATTAACATCAGGTAAACAGGCTACCCTGGGAGCCATTTCTAGGAAACCGAACCCATTTCTTTGCTTACTTGTTCGGCAAATATTTGTTTTAGCACCTACCATGTATCAGTTCAGCATTTATTTAGCTGCTGATGTTCTAGGTGCTGGGGACACAATGATTCCTACCCAATCTTGCCTTCCAGTTTAACCGTTTGAAGGCTCTAATGAATTGCCTGAGATGTCCCCGATGCACCCTGGCTGTCCACCGGCCACGCATGTGTTTATTTACAATTGGAATGGCTCATTGCCACTCTGGCTGGCTGGGCTGTAATTTGCTCAGGCACTTAAGCTTACTATTAAAAAAAAAAACAACCACTACTTCTTCACTAGCCTTAATTTGGCTGTTATGTTTGTACTGAGATTGTCTGGATGGAGCATTCAACTGAAATGCAGCAGAAATGTAAAATTGGGCATGTGAAAGAAAAGAGGCAAGAATTGCTAATAAATCCCCACAAATGAATATAGCCTCTCATGTGGCCTTTGAAGGTATTTGCATAACCTAATTTCCCACACCAGGACTGCTGTTATCTGTTCATGTATTGAAATCTTTCGAAAATTGAGAGTAGTCATTTGTACTTTTACCTGAATAATAGTCACTGGTAATTTGACCTGAATATCCCACCACATGGTATCATGAAACCTTGTGTCCAAAGGATGTATTGAAATTAATGAATGAGTGTTCATTCATTCAGTAAATATTGCTTGAGCCCTGTGCTAGGCACTGTTCTGAGAGCATTTCTGAAGCCAAACAAAGATACTAAAGTCAATGAATCTTTCAAGCAGAGAGGGCAAGGCATTGTGGGTAAAGACTCAGAAGACAAGTTAGAGCCCTGGCTGGTGTGGCTGAGCGGATTGCGGGCCAGCTCCCCGGTTGGGGGCTACTGTGTAAGAGGCAACCGATCAATGCTTCTCTCCCTCTCTTTCTCCTTCCCTTCCCCTCTCTCCAAAAATAAATAAGTAAAATCTTTATTAAAAAGAAGAAAGGAGGAGTTAGAAACTCTTCACTGACACATGGACTGTGTGACCCTGGAAGTCCATTGCCTTTCTGACTTAATTTTGCTGATTGTGTAATCTGAGAGGCAGGGTTAGGTAAGGTAAGGAGAAGGCTGCAGTGTGAGGAAGTTAGGAGCTCACATGATAAACTCTCTGAGGCTTGCCTTTAATTCCTAGTTCCCTACTCACTCACTGTGTGACTAGGGTGAGTTTCTTTCCCCTAATCTTAATGTTCACAACTGTAATGTGGGGTTTATAAGAGATCTACTCAGAAGATTGCTGTGAGAAACACCCAAGATACTGCATTTAAAACACCCAGCTTAACCATGACTGATGTGGCTCAATGGGTCGGGTGTCCTCCCACAAACCAAAAGGTTGTCAGTTCCATTCCCAGTCAGGGCACATGCCTGGGTTGCAGGTTCTGTTCCCAGTTAGGGGCATACAAGAGGTAACCAGCCAATGTTTCTCTCTCTCTCTTTATCCCCTTTGTTGCCCTATCTCTAAATAAATCAATAAAGCCCTTAGCTTAGGGCCAGG
Organism: Tonatia bakeri; assembly: GCA_004024845.1. Classification (NCBI taxonomy): domain Eukaryota; kingdom Metazoa; phylum Chordata; class Mammalia; order Chiroptera; family Phyllostomidae; genus Tonatia; species Tonatia bakeri. Next base: position 14,144 of record PVIA01005031.1, read on the forward strand.
CATGTAATGAGACCTTGGTAAACATGAGCTGCTACTTCTCCATTACTATTGTTGTAGTAAATGTTGTTATTGTTACCTCCGCCGACAACTTCAGTTGTTATAGCAGGTGCAGAATTCACTCACTTATTTGATATAGACCTAGTGAGGCCTATTGTGCACCGGGCACACTCCAATGATGGGGATAGAGCTGTGAACAAAGGGAAAGGTTCCTGCTGGCAAGAAGCTTAAATCCTAGCAGAGAGAGACACATAAAAAACTAGCAAATGAGCATACACATGCACACAGAGTGAAATGTGCTCCGAAGGAGATAGAATGGAAAGATGTAAGAAAGTGACTGAAGGTAGGGGAACTTCAGATAGACAGACCCCTTGGTTAAGATTTTCCGAATGACTTGGCATTCTCTGCTTGCTCTTTGAGCCTTTGAACTTTTGGTTCCCTCTCTCTGGACCTCCCCCCTCCTCTGTGAGGTCCCCTCTTTTCCTCATGGCTAATTTCTTATTCTTTTTCCAAGACTCAGAGCAGGTAGCGATGTTCTGTGACACCTTCCTATTTCTGCTTTCCTCACCCTGTATCCCCTTCACCTCACACCAAACTGGGTTAGAACCTCTTCTATCTGCCCACATTGTGCGACGGGGTCATAGCCGCTAGCTTGCAGGCCCCTTTCCCTCGTAGCCAGTGAGCCCGACAGAGCAGGTGTTCTGTGCCGTTTATGTCCGTGTGCAGGCAGCTGGCCAGACACTGCCCAACTTCCCCTGGTGAGAAAAATGTCCTAGATCTGTGCCATCAAACTCAGTAGCCACAAGTGGCTTTTGAGCACTTGAAAGGTGGCTAGTGCAACTGAGGAAGTGGATTTTGTTTAAATATTTTTAAAAATTCAAATTATGTTTTATATACAATATTATATTAGTTACAGGTGTACAACCCCATGATTAGACATTTATTTAACTTATGAAGTGATCATTTCGATAAATCTTATTCTTATCTGATATGATATATAGTTATGATTTTAAATTTTATTGAAAATAAAAATAACGAAATAGCCACATGTGGCTGGCTAACGGCTGCCACATTACTGGGTGGTGCAGACTGGCCCTTTAAGCAGCACACATTAGGTGTCAAGTAAGTGGCTCTTGGGGCAGCACACAGTTGCAGAGCTCTCTATTTTTTATATGATGGTAAGGTCTGAAAGATCAATTAGTGCCTTTTATTTTTAGTGACTTTGATCCCTGAAATCCATTACGACTCTTCTCTGAATGTGCTGGGCCAAAACAGCAAGTTTATCAATTCATTATCCTATTGTGGCTAAGCATGTAAGTTCTGGGCTCAAGTAAAACCAATCTGATTTAGTTTCACCACTTAGCAGACCATCAGCCACGTACCCCTCCAAAGTTACTCAGCCTCTCTGGGACTCAGTTCCTTTTTCCAAAACGGGAATGTTAATAATGACCACATCCAGGCTCTTTGTGTTGATTAAGTAAGACATCACATGTAGAACATTTAGCATGTGGCTTAGCACATAACACTCCATCAACATTAAGCAATTGTTATTTACTCTGTTACTCATGTAAATCACACTTATTGGGCACCTACTATGTTCCAGATTCAATGCTAAGGGATAGAAGTAAAAGCAGTCTTCCAGCCAATGAGAACAAAACAGGGACTATGAGAAAAATTATGGATCGGGAAGGACATGTTATCACGATATAAGTATCAACACCTTGTGTTTTAACTGAAAAAAAAAAAAGATCATATTACAGTATTTTCTTTTCAAAGGGATAAATTTATCCCAAATCATTTTTTATAAACCTAGAGGCCTAGAATTTGCACCCACACCACTAAGCCCTTAATACATGCTTGGTAATTCATGTTCAGTCTCGATCAACCTTCTTTTTCATCATTAAGTAATAAATTTGTGTGCCGTGTTAAGCAATAAATTTGTGTGCCGTGTTAAGCTTTTGTATTGTGAAATTTAGTTTTTTGTTTTTTTTAAAAAAAGATGTTTCTGCTCCTCAGAGGACTGTGCTTGCTGACTTTGATACATCATTTATGCATCTCATCCATTATGGATGCCTTACAGCTTTTACACGAGGCACCAGCCTTTGGAAAGAAAAATGAAACTGCATCATCCTGATCTCTTTCTTGTTGATTCTGATTTTCAAGTACAAGAGACCCTTGTATTCTGTAGAATTCACTTTGAAGCTCCCTGTCTTTGAAAACAAACGGCGAGAAGGCCCCAAACAACCCAGGCTTTTCTGTTTCGTGGAAGAGCTGCCTGCATGTGTCTGCTTTTAAATTCCAAAGTGCAAATGTCATGTAATGAAAGTATCAGCAGTTACTTAAACATGGTTAAATATGGAAACTCAGCGTAAAGTCGATGTTTATTTGCAGCCAGTGACAGTGATAAGGGCAGAAGTCCCCCTGATAAGTGGCTTTCAGCCACTGTTAATCGGCTGATAGATGGATTGGTGCGAAGCTGGTCACAAGGAAGCATCTCATCCTCTGTAATGGAACGTGTTTATCTGTCTAGCAGGGGGGGAGAGAGAGACCACGTGCTCTGTTGATTCCATTATTCTGCTTCGAGCAACCTCTGCTGCAGCCCAGAGGAGGCAAATATCAGGAGACTTTGACCTGAATCAGAGTGGAAACTTAGAGATTCACCAAATGTCACAACTGGAAGAGATCCTGGTGATCATCTAATGCAACCCTTGTATTTTTAGATGAGGAAATTTCCATGTGAAAAAATACACCAACATTTATTAATCAATGCACATGCATTTACTCCCTGCTTAAAACTTACAGCTGGCTGCACACTGCCCATAAGGCAATTCCTTAGTGAGACATCAAGGCCCTTTATGAACTGGATTCTACTTCTCTCTCTTTCCCGCCCCCAAGCCCTCCTCTTGCCATGCTACACTTCAGTGGGAAAGTTCCAGCACTTTGAGCTTCTTGCTTGGGCAACTCCTATTGAAGCTTTAGAGGCCTGTTTGGGTGACACCTCCTCAAAGGCTTCCCTGATTCCCCAAGAAATGACCCTCTGTTATTTCTGTTTTTTTCCCCCTCCTAGCCATGGCCTATCACATTCGTCTGTTTACTGTCTGCCTCTCCTACTTGACCAGGAGCTCCTTGAGTCCCAGGACATTGTCTCTTCCATAATTGTATCCCCATGGCTTGCAAGTTGCTTTGCACATAGTAGGTGCTCATTGAATATCTCTTGACTAAACAGATGGCTCATATTATATGCCAAGAACTGCTGTGGGTACTGGGAGTACAAAACTGAGTAAGATACAGTTTCTGTACTGGAGGAAACTAGGTTAATTTATTCAATTTGTTCATGGATTTTCCTACATATGACATTTTTCCCAGTTTACTAAATTTGAACAAGTCAGATTTCTCAGTCTGGGGAAAAATATATAAACATGCGAGATTCCAAAATTTTCAAACAATGCTTACCAATATCACCACCATAAGAAATCAGACAAAAACAATCTCAAATATACCATTTCACACCAGTCAGAATAGCCATCATAAACAAATCAATAAGTGAGTGCTGGTGAGGTTGTGGAGAAAAGGGAACCCTAGTACACTGTTGGTGGGAATGCAGACTGGTACAACCGCTATGGAAAACAGTATGGGATTTCCCCAGAAAACTAAAAATGGAACTGCCTTTTGACCTGGCAGTTCCACTGCTGGGACTATACCCTAAGAATCCTGAAACACCGATTCAAAAGAATCTATACACCCCAATGTTCATAGCAGCAATATTTATAATAACCAAGTGCTGGAAACAACATAAGTACCCAACAGTAAATGAATGAATCAAAAATCTATGGTACATTTACACAATGGAATTCTATGCAGCAGAAAGAAAGAAGGAGCTCCTATCCTTTGTGACAGCATGGATGGAACTGGAAAGCATTATGCTAAGTGAAATAAGCCAGGTGGTGAAAGACAACTACCATATCATCTCACCTTTAACTGGAACATAATCAACAAAAGAAAAAAGCAAGCGAAATATAACCAGAGACATTGAAATAAAGAACAAACTGACAGTAACCAGAGGGGAGGGGAGAGAGGATAATGGGGGAGGGAGGAGAAGGGTCGCCAAGCAACACGTATAAGGGACGCATGGGCAAAGGCAAAGGTAGGTAGTATCAAGGGTGGGAGGTAGGGATGGCCAGGGTGGGGGGAAATGGAGACAACTGCACTTAAACAACATTAAACAATTTTTTAAAAGATAAAAATAAAAGTATTTAAAAATTTTTCAAACAATCTCAAATAACTTGACCTCAATTAAGTAGTCGCCTCACAAGTGACAGGAAACAAGCTCATATTAGTTGTTCGAAAGAACCGCTACCAGGGTAACCCCAGGGCTGGTAATTATTCTCCCTCCCACCTGTTCAGGTGACAGGCAGGAATGAGAAAATAAGAGCCCTGTAGAATGTTAGGACATGGAGAGGTTTTGTGAAAACCTCGCCTAGCTTCCTTCTTTTACAGAGAAGAAAATGGCAGACCAAAAAGAAGAAGTGATTGGGTCAAGGTCAAGTAGCAAGTGAGCGGCCAACCTGAGCCTTGAGTTCCACTGGGCTGTGCTCCTTCTCTGATGAGTCACCATTCAGAACCATGACCCCAAATCTCCCACCCCAAATGACTCATCTTCAGAAACATATCTGGTGCTGGCAGTAGCCTTTGGCTCTTTGGGGCTGCCCAGCACACCTGCTACCTGGTGACAGTACTCTAATTTTCACTTGTAAGCCTGTCCCTCCCACACGTGGGGGTGCTGACCCCTCTCCTGCTTTGGGTGTGCATCCCCACAGACTTCACTTAATTACCACATGCCACCCAGCATTGTGGTTTTCAGTCTAAGTTGAAAGTCAAGGGAGTTTCCTATTGATTCAGACTTAACAGGGGCAGTGATTTTCAGCTCAGTCTAGTTAGGCAAGCCAAGACTACTAATAAGCCCTCCAAAGCTCCTGACTCATTAGGGATTTCCAATATTGAGAAGAGGGTGGGATTTATGAACAGAGGCTGTTCTTATAATATAGAAATGACTTATAAGTGTTGACAAGGCCCCTCAGCGACTGCTGGAAGATCACTTTCATCAAAGACAGGTAGCAGAGTCAGGTAGAGACTCTCCTCATTCTAGACATCAGCACCAGGACCCTCCCTCTGTTTCACTCATAGCCAGGGAAGTCCATTTACTGTTGCCTTTCAGCTGGCACAATGCGTTGTTTCATTTCCATTTGCAGGTAATCAGTGTTCCCAGCCCTCCAGTCAACCAACTGACTAATTAATTCATCTATATGCAATTTATTTATTCATGGTGCCAGGTACCAAGTAAAGATGGAAAAAGCTGCTGCTGACCCTCAAATGGCTCTCTGGATGTACTTGTAGACACTGGACATCAGGCCTTTTTCTCAGGCAATTGATTCCAGCTCAGGAAGCTTACATTGAGCATGTATACTCTATACCAGGACTGCATGAAGGATGCAGAAATGAGTCAGATACCCTCCTGGTCCTTGGGGCCTCACATTGTCTAACTGGGCAGTCGCACAGGCAAGAAGAGCAACTGACTTCATCGCGGCCTTCCTGAAGCCAGTGCTCTGGGGTCAAGGCTAACGAAGAAACTTCCCTGTCCAAGGCGGCTCTGGCTTCAGCTCAGCCTACATGTGTTCAATTTTCAAGTGTAGAAGAATTTTTAAAATTGTTTTGAAAAAGAAAATTCCCCTTGGAGGTGAATCGCTGAGGACCATTGCGCCGACTTTTTGCTAATGAGGGACAATTCCAGGCGCCCAGTGTGTATTTTTAAAATAAGACTAAATGATAGGCTGGGCCACCTTTCAGTAGAGCCGCAGCGATGCTAACGAGAGAGAAATCCTTCTGGCAAACCTGGAAAGCTGAAGATGCAGGGCCTGATGGGAGCCACAGCCCCCTCACCCACCGGCCCCCGATGGCACGCGCCCCCCCCCGCCCCCTCCCCCCACCAAAATCGCTGCAAACAAGGAGGGCTCTGTGGGAGAGCTGCCGGTTGGTTGGTATCCATATAGTCAGGAAAAGAGTAGCTGAAAGTGTGGTTAATCAAGCAAAAAAGGAAAAAGGACTGACGGACATGGATAACAGTGTGGTGGTGATTGCAAGAAGGAGAGGGTTAAATGGTAATAGGGAAAAAAATACAATAAAAATTTTAAAAACCCCAAAAAGTCAAGTTTCTGGGCACTCTGCTAGGGTTGCCACTTTTTAAAAAAACTATCATCTATCGAAAGAAAGCCTTCTGCGTGTTAGGTATTTGATATGTCAGTTACTTCATTTAATGCTCATTTACCATCCCGGTAAGTAGACGTGGCTGTCCGCTTCCCAGCGTGGAAAAGTTAGGCCGTGGCTGGGAGGCTGGCAGTGTGTGCGCAGTGGCTGTGACAGGGCTGGCCCTGGGCCGCAGACGGAAATGAGGTGAACTCCCAACCTCACGGGTAATTGTCATCAGTATTTTATGTGTTCTTGGATTTTTTTTTTAATTGTGAAACATATCAAATGCAAAAATGCTATTATGTATTTGCAGTTTAAAGAGTAATGATAAAAGACTCATGTATTTACCACCCATTTTGTTTGAGGTCTCTTGTTCTTTTTACTTTATTATCAATATGTGTATATGTTACTTAGTTTTGCCTGTTTTTATATAATGGGATGATTCATTATATACTGTCTGGTGGCTTAATTCTTTAACATCATGTCTTAGCGATTCGCCCAGATGGATTCGTGTAGCTGTGGTTCATTCAATTTTCCTGCTACATGGTTTTCCAATGTATGAATATGTCACAATTTATTTATCCATTCTGTTGCTGATGGGAATTTGGATTGTTTCTGGCTCTGCTAGCAGTGTTGCTACGAACATCCTTGTGTATATCTGTTGGCACACACGTGTAAGAGCTTTTCTAGGGCAAACACCTCCAGTGGAATTGCGGCTTCCAGTGCATGCGTGTGTTCCGCTTGATAATGCCGAAGTGTTTACCGAAGGGACTGCACGAATTTTAATTCTGTGTTCAGCGGATGAAGAGTTTCTATTGTCCTCCAACCTCGCCATCTTGGTGTTCACCAATTTGTAAATGTTTGCCGTTCTGGTGAGTGTAAAATAGTATTTTATTATGACATTAGTTTGCATTTACTGATGACTAATATGTTTAGGCATCTTTTCATCTATTTATGGGCCATGTACACTTCCTTCTTCTGTGAAATGTTTGTTAAAGCATTTTGTCTATTTTTCATTGGGTTTTCTATTTCATATTTGGAAGAGTGCTTTCTGTATATTATCAGTTACATGTGTTGTAAATATATTTTCAATTTCAAACTTTCTTTTATTCTGTTCAGGAAAATTTTTTTTCTGATAGAAGTTTTTATTTTAAAGCTTTTTATTTAAAATATTTTCAAACTTAGAGAAAGGTTATAAAATTAGTACAAAGAATTTATTCGCCCCAAGGTTTCCAAATTTTAATATTTTACATTTGCCAGATCATTCTATTTATGTATGTTGTATGTTTCTTATTATTGTAAATGGGATCTTTAAAAATCGCATATTCCAACTTGTTGGTGTTTAAAGATACAGTTGACTTTTAATACTGTTTTTGCTTCCAGAAACCCTGCTAAACTCTCAAATTCTAAAATTTCTGTAAGTTAGCATATTTTGGGGCTAAGTAATTAAGTTGTCTGCGATATGACAGTTTTTGCTTGGTTTCCAGTCTTCATCGTGCTGGTGCTTTGTTGAAAGATGCCTTCAAGTGCAGTAGGTATGCTGATAATGACCATCCTCGTCTTGTTCCTCAACCAAAAGGGAATGTTTTCAGCATTTTACTATTAAGAACTATATTTGTGGTAATTTTTCCTTCTTTTTCAAGGTGTTTATTATCAGATTACGGAAGTTCCCTTTTATTCCTAGTTTGAGAAGTTTTAAAATAATTCTAACTAGATGTTTTGATTGTTTTTCCTGCATCCACTGAAACGATCGTGTGGTTTTTCTCCGTTCAACTGCTGTTAATGGGGAGCATTTTGTTAATCAAAGTTCTAATAATGCATCTGGGGATAAATCCAATGGGGCCATATGTGTTATCTTTGTTTATACATGACTGGATTCAGTTTGTCGATATTTTATGTAGGACTTTTATCATTTCTCTTTTTCTTCTTTGTACAATTTGGGTATTTGGTTTATTACTTTAGTTTTGTTGCATAAAAATCTGTTTTGATTTCCTATTGCTACATAACAAATTATGTTAAACTTAGTGATTACTCCTAATTATTTAGTCTCTCTCTCTCTCATTAATCTTGCCAAAGATTTGTCTAGTCTAATTTATTCATTTTTCAAAGCCCCAGTTTTTGCTTTTTAAAAAATTTGTCTTATTTATTTATTTAAACTGAATTCATTGGGGTGGCATTGGTTAATAAAATTATATAGGTTTCAGCTGCACGATTCAATAATACTTCATCTGTATGTTGTGTTGCGTGTTCACACCCAAGTCAAGTCTCCTCCTATCACCACTTACCCTCCCCTTACCCTCGTCTACCTCACCTCAACATACTATTGTCTGTGTCTGTGAGTTTCTTTTCTTTTTCCTTTTTTTGCTTAATCCCTTCACCTTTTTCACCCAGCCCTCCTACCCTCTCCCCTCTAACAGCGATGAATCTCTCTATTCTTTTTGTTAGTTTTTTTTTTTCACTAGATTCCACATTTAAGTGAAATCATCTGATATTTGTCTTTCTCTGACTGGCTTATTTCACTTAGCATAATACTCTTCAGGTTCATCCACAGTGTCACAAAAGGTACGATTTTCTTCTTTTTTATGACTGAGTAATATTCCACTATATAAGTGTAGCACTGCTTTTTTATCCATTCATCCACCAATGGACACGGGCTGCTTCCAAACCTTGGTTGTTGTAAATAACACTGCAATGAACATAGGGGTACACATATTCTTTCAAATTAGTGTTTCAGGTTTCTTCATATATGTTCCCAGAAGTGGAATCGCAGGGTCATAAGGCAGTTCTCTGTTTAATTTTTTGAAGTTAACTCCATACTGCTTTCCACAGTGGCTGTATTCCCACCAGCATCAAACAAAGGTTCCCTTTTCTCCACATCCTTGCCAGCACTTGTCTGTTAATTTGTTGATGATAGCCATTCTGACAGGTGTGAAGTGATACCTCATTGTGGTTTTAATTTGCATTTCTCTGATGGTTAGTAACATTGAGCCTCTTCATAGTTCTATTGGCCATCTGTATGTCCTCTTTGGAGAAGTGTCTATTCAGATCCTTTGCTCATTTTTAATTGGGTTGTTTATTTTTTGGTGTTGACTTGTAAGTTCTTTATATATTTTGAATATTAACCCCTTTGTGGTGTATCACTGGCAAGTATGTTCTCCCATTCAGTGGGGTGTCTTTTCATTTTGAGGATATGAGTTTCTTTGCTGTGCAAAAACTATTTAGCTTAATGTCTCATTTATTTATTTTTTCTTTTGTTTCCTTTGCCCAAAAAGATATATCAGAAAAAATACTACAATGAGAAGTGCCCAAAGTTTTACTGCCTATGTTTTATTCTACAATTTTTATGGTTTTGAGTCTGATGTTTAAGTATTTAATCCATTTTGAGTTTATTCTTGTGCATGGTGTAAGAAAGTAGTAAAAATCATATCTATTTTTCCCAACAGCTTATATTGAATAGATTATCTTCACCCACTGTATATTTTTGCTTCCTTTGCTAAATATTAATTGACTATGAAAGCATGGGTTTATTTTTGGGCTTTCATTCTTTTCTATTTGTCTATGTGTCTGTTTTTATGACAGTAGCATTCTTTTTTGATCACTATGGCCTTGTAGTATAGTTTTATATCAAGTAGCATGATTCCTCCAACTTTGTTCTTCTTCCTCAAGATTGCTCTGGCTATTCTGGGTCTTTTGTGGTTCCATATAAATTTTTGGAATATGTGTTCTAGTTCTGTCATATATGCCATTGTATCTTGATAAGAGTTACATCAAATCTATAGATTACTTCAGGTAGTATGAACATTTTAATTCTTCTTGTTCATGAACAAGGTATACACTTCCACTTATTTGTATCTTCTTTAATTTCTTCCTTCAGTGTCTTATAGTTTTCCAAGTACGGGTCTTTTACATCTTTGATTAAATTTATTCCTAGGGTTTTTTTATGCAATTGTAAATATAATTGTTTTCTTAGTTTCTCTTTCTGATAGTTCATTATTGATATATTAAAAAGTAATTGGTTTTTCGATATTAATTTTGTATCCTGCAACTTTGCTGCATTCATTTATCAGTTCTAGTAGTTTCTTGGTGGAATATTTGGGTTCTCTATATACAGTATCATGTCATCTGAAAATAAAGACAGTTTTACTTCTTCCTTTCCAATTTGGATTTCTTTTATTTCTTCCTGTTGTCTGACTGCTGTGGCTAGGACATCCAGTACTATGTTGAATAAGAGTGGTGAAAGCAGACTTTCCTGTTTTGTTCCCGATCATAAGGGAAACACTTTTAGTTTTTGCCTGTTGAATAGGGTGCTGTCAGTAGGTTGCCATATATGGCCTTTATTATGTTTAAGTATGACCCCTCTATTCCCACTTTGCTGAGAGTTTTTATCATAAATGGGTGCTGGATTTTATCAAATGGTTTTTCTGCATCTATTGATATAATCATGTGGTTGTTATCTTTCATTTTATTTATGCGGTGTATCATGTTTATTTATTTGCAGATATTGTACCAACCTTGCATCCCTGGAACAAATCCCACTTGATCATTGTGTATGATCTTTTTAATGTGTTGCTGGATTCTATTTGATGATATTTTGTTGAGTATTTCAGCACTTACGTTCATCAGGGATATTGGCCTATAAATTTTCTTTCTTTGTAGTGTCTTTACCTGGTTTTGGAATTAGAACAGTGCTGGTCTTGTCAAATGAGCTTGGGAGTCTTTCTTCCTCTTGAATTTTTGGGAATAGTTTGAGAAGCAGAGGTGTTAGTTCTTCTTTGAATGTTTGGTAAAATTTATCTGTGAAGCCATCTGATCCAGGGCTTTTGTTTGTTGGGAGTTTTCTGATTGAAATCCTATCAAGCATCTTCTCTGACCATAGTGGTATGAAACTAGAAATCAATCACAAGAAAACAACTGAAAAACACACAAAGACATGGAGGCTATAGGAAATGTTACTAAAGAATGAGCGGGTTAACAATGAGATTAAGGGAGGAATAAAAAAATACCTTGAAACAAAAGGAAATGAGAACACAGCAACCCCAAATCAGTGGCAACCTGCCAAAGCAGCCCCAAGAAGGCCGTTCAGAGCATTACAGGCCTGCCTGAAGAAGCAAGAAAAATCTCAAATCAACAATCTAATTTTACACCTAACAGAACTAGAAGAACAACCAAAAAAAAAAAATGCCCAAAGTGAGTAGAAAAAAGGAAATAATAAAGATCAGAGCAGAAATAAATAATATGGAGACTAAAAAAATACCAAAAAAATCAATAAAACCAAGAGCTGGTTCTTTAGTTAATAAATCTTTGGTTAAAGAAGACTGACAACCCTTTAACCAGATTCACCAAGAAAAAAAGAGAGGGCCCAAATAAGTAAAATCAGAAAAAAAGAGGAGACAACTAACACCAAAGAAACACAAAGGACTGTAAGAAAATGTTACAAACAACTATATGCCAGCAAATTGGACAATCTGAACAAAATGGGTAAATTCCTAGAAACATACAATCTTCCAAATCTGAATCAGGAGGAATCAGAAAATTTGAATAGATAGATTACAATTAATTAAATCGAAGCATTAATGCAGTTAGTCGTTTTCAATCTGCTTCCTCAGACTGTGAGCTCCTTGAAGCCAGGAACTGTTGATCATTTATCTCTATATCCATGTGCCTGGCACCTGGCCTAGCTCATTGTAGACCTCTTGCTGAAGGCAGGTGGTAAAGACATGTGTGGTCAGGTCTGCCAGGGCAGGCAATCAGGTGGAAGGTTTAACAGCAGAAGCAACATTTGAACTGTGCTTGAAACATGGTGTTAGCCAGGCAAGAAAGTGGAATGAGAGACATTGGGAACAGCACGGGTGAAGGTGCAGAGAGATGAAGCAACACGGGGTGCTTGGAGGGCTGCTGGTCCGTGTCTCTGGAGCCACCACAGACGAAACATTGAAGCCCTAACCCCCAGTGTGATGATGCTGGAGGTGGGGCTTTTGGCAGGTAATTGGAGTTAGATTAGGTCATGTGATGGAGTCCTCATGACGAAATTAGTGTCCTGATAAAAAGAGAAAAAGACATGAGAGCTTTGTCCATACTAGGGAAGGCCATGTGAGCACACATGGTGAAGCTGGCTGGCCACAAGCTAGGAAGCGGGCTCTCACTAGGAACCAAATTTGTTGGCCAAGCACCTTGATCTTGCACTTCTAAGCCTGTGAAACTGAGAAGTAAATGTCTGCCATTAAAGCCACTCTATGGTATTTTGTTATAGCAGCCCAAGCTAAGACAAGAGCTTAGCAGAGAGCTTGGCTCACAGTGGGTACTCAATAATTGTTTGTGGATGAGTGAATGAATGAATGAATGAATGCAATGGTATCTTTCACTTCTTCACCATAGGGGAGTTTCTATCTTTATCTATTGAGGCAGGTTTCTTTCTCATAATGGAAGATTTGCTTTTAATCAAAGAGAGACTTTCCTCAATCTGAGAGCTTTTTCTTTCTTCCTTTTTTTTTTCTGTGACTTTGAAAGGTAAGGCACAGATCAACAGTTTAATAACAAGGCTCTCAGAGACAAAGCTGTGACTTTAAAAAGTATGAAGACCACAGTGGCTAGACTCACAAGGACAACCTGAATATTGATCACAAATTTTCAGATGACCTTGGAGAGTGCAGCATGATTTTAGGGGACTTTGCCAGTTAACTTGGGGTGTTCAAAGCAGCTCTCTATGCCTGACAAAAAATTGCATTAGAGTTTTCCAAAGGGCTTTATCTCCTCGAGGAAAATAATCAAAGTTACGGAATATGGAAATCACCACTTTGGGGTCTATGAAAACCGTGTCCTGCTAACTCCCTGCTATGCAAAAGAGCCTTCGGAGGTAATGAGGCAAGTTCCAGACCATCAAATGTCTGCCTTGCTTTGTACTTACGTGAACTCTCATCCTGGTCCTCCTGCTGCTGGAATACACACTCAGCCTAGGCAGAGATGGCATCTGATGGCTCCTTCTAGCCCCCTGGGAAGAACCTCATGCAGAGCAGGCACTTAGTGCACTCTGGTGGGATTGGACTGAGGAAAAAAGACTCCCCAGGATGGCAGAGGGATGCATAGAGCTCTCCCTGTTATCTGTTGCTATGTGCTGAGTTGAAGGCAGAGTGGCTGGTTTGAGGCTAAGGCTCAGGCTTATTTCCCTTGTATGGAAAGAGGAAACTAGCTTCCACTCAACCCTCCCCATGTGCCTGGCACTGCAATAGGCACTGTACAGCACCATCTCATTAACCCTCCCAATAACCCTTTGTGAATTGTATTATTGTCCCATTTTACAGATGGAAAAACGGAGGCATTGGAGAATATGCTCTCCTGAGTGGTTTTCCTTTGAAAGGTTCCCAAGAATCCCATCTGACCACTCTACCAGCCTGAGACAGACATCTTTACTGAGGTATTGGACAGACATGCAGGGCACTGCACTCAGAAAAGCTTTGATTTTGTCGAGCAGACTAGAAAGAAAGAGACCTTCCAGTCCATCAGCCCAGAGATTCATTTGTCAGCTTGGCTAACTGATTCCTTGGAGAGTGTAGAACAAATTGTAAGGGTTGTAACTGTCACTGCCCCCAACCCTTCTCCACTGTCAGAGCCCACCACCACTCATGGTCGAGGCAAAAAATTCCTACAACTCACCTTGTATCTAGGGGTAATAGCCACATGACCACTTCGGATCAATGAGATGTAAAGAAAGATCTCCTCAGGGATTTCTGAATATATTTTCCTCCACGACAAAGAGAGTGACCTTCAACGGAAGCTTTCTTTCTCCCTTCATTTCCTCCATGCTTTCGATGATATCCTGTGATGATGGGATAGCTCGACTGTTTTTGTAATTCTGAGCAATCAAATACACGTGGTTGGCAGAGAGGGTGGGTGGATGGAGCACGGGCTCTCAGTGACATTACCTACAGACTTCTTTTTTTTTTTTTTTTTGGTGAGATGATGTAATGTCTTTATTGTTTAAGGCATTGTTTGTTGAGTATTCTGAATCAAGTCTTCTACTCAGCATTCTCTAGAAACATTTACTAACTCTTAAAATTGTGGAGAGAAAAATATAGACAGTGACAAGTTCCAAGGAACAGCATTGTTGGCTGCGGCGGTTGATGGTGGGGAGAGGGTTGCAAGGTCAAGGTCAAGGCCCAGGGCACTGAAGCAGAGGGTGTCTGAAAAGAAATCCGCACTTAGGTTAGCAGAGACACTTGTAAAGACAACGGCAATAAGGGAGGCAGGCTAGCGCAGTAAGGACAATGCTGTGACCACCAGGTTAGTGAGTGCCCCAATAGTCAGGCAGGAAGGAGCTCGCTTGTGTAGGAAGTTGTAAATAAAACTAGAGAGAACCGGCGCTGGGATGGGATGAGTGACTTGTGTTGTGTGACAGTTGATCAAGGAATGTTTTCCCTGAGGTCAGCTGATTCTCTGGGGGCAGGGGTCCTTAAATTACAGAAGAGTTGTTCTACATTCTAACTCTCAAGGGTGACCAAAGTTCAGGGACCTGGAGGAAGAAGAGACCCGTGATTAAATGTGGCCAAGTCCAGTTACTGGGCATTTGGTGCAAAGTGATCCATGGGGACAAACAGTTCAGCTAATCATGAATGAGACAAAGAGAGGATGTGGAGGGTCTGAGTCTGACCTTGTCAAAGATGAACAAGGGCATCGTCTGTGAGTCTTACGGAAGTCACACGGGGAAGAATGGTTCTTTAAAGTCAACCATTTCTTGCAATGCAGAAGAGGGGTAGGAGGAGATTTCTTAACTGTCTTGGTTTTCCAGGAGCACAAAGCTCAGTAAAGATCAACACTGTCAAGGAAGAAACTAAAGTAAAATCAGACCTCAGGGCAGAGTTAAGGAGGTCACTGATGCATCCAGAAATACCAGCCCCCTCCTATGTGCCAGGAACTGCATTAGGGGACCCAAGGGATGCAGAGATAGTTCAGACACGGTTCTGTTAAGGAGCACAGCAGAGGAGAAGGTATCTGAACACAAATACCTGCAGGAGCTCCCCCTGATGTCTGTGGTCTGCTCTCACATAACTTTCCACGCACTCAGATTCTGTTTTCCTGGGTGACCACCTGAGTCTGCATACTGCCAACCCCGCTGCAGCCCCACGTGTCCTGGGAATCTGCAAAACCCAGGAGAATCAAAAGCAGAAAAGGGAGCAGTTTTCCAGAAGTTGACCCTCTGGTTCAATGGCTCAAAAGTGTCAGAGGATTAAGTAATTCAATAGCAAAACCCCAAAGAACCCCTCTCAGAGACACTGAATCTTGACTTTGCTTTCTTCCTGTGAAGAGTATCTGGAACTGTCACCTGAGTCCTTATACTTCAGGATAGCTAGGGGACAGGTATAGAGATTCTCATCATTGAGGCAGGAAAGAGGATGCCCTGGGAGGTGTGGTCCCCTTAATTAGGTAACACGTCAGGTCACTCCTGAGACCCAAGAAGGTTGTGTGGCCTCTTATTCTGGTTTCTGTTTCACCAGGCCTTTTACTAATGCCCCAGTTATGGTCTCAGTGGAGGTGGCTGGAAGCCAGGGCTGGGGTGCAGGTAGGCAGAGAACGCAAAGCCAAACGCTGCTCCCCAGAAGATAGACGGGCAATAACATAAAATTTATAGTTCAACTTATTCCACATGCCTGAAGTTAAAGCACCTGAGTCGCCTGCCTGGTCAATTGTTCCCGCAGGGCAATGACATTTGCAGTCCAGAGCAGTGCGGCCTGAAGGTGGGATCGCATATCAGAAAGCCTGAACCCCATGCAGCCAGGAGAAAACCCTCTGAACATCTCATTCAAAATAATGTTTAAACAAGTTATCAGCAGAACCTTTCTAAATTATGCAGACTTGTCAGGGTGCTACAGGCATTTGACTTGAAGAGGACACAAGCTGATTATAATTCTCCTGCTTGCACTGGACTTTCCCACACGGTTGTGCGGCCGCCTGTACACTCCACAACTGCCTTCTCTCCTCCTTCCCATTCGCATGTCTTCCTCTGGCTCCAGCACCTCAGGCACCATAGTAGAGATGGCTAATTAGTTCTCAAATGCATTCTCCTCTTTCCCTTCAGGAGCGCTCTCCAATTTTTGCAGAGGATATAGCTGCTCAGCTAAAAACTGCATTTCCCAGCCTTCCTCGCAGCCAGTGTGGCCACATGATTCCTCTTGCCAGTGGTAGGTGAGTGACAGTGAGGTGTGCAATACAAGGGAGTACAGTTAAGGGAAAGAAGCATCCCTACCCTTCTGCCACTCCCCCTTCCTTTCCTCTGTTCGGAACGTGGATACGAGGCAAGGAGTTGGAACAGCCACTCTGGGCCATGCTTTTCTTTCGTTTGTTTGTTTTTCTTTTTAAAAAAATCCTCGTCCAAGGATATGTTTGTTGATTTGAGGTAGAGAAGAAGGGATTAGAGAGAGAGATTGATGTGAGAAACATTGATTAGTTGCCTGCTGTTTGTAACCTGACTGGGGATCAAACCTACAACCTTTTGGTGCACAGTACAATCCTACCCACGGACCTGGCCAGGGCCTGGGCCACGTTTTGAGCAGAGAAACAGAGCAGAAGAGGTCTGTGTCCCTGATGTCACTGAGTCAACGTAAAAACCTAGACTCTCTACCAGAACTTTAAGTAGAGAAAAATAAAAATCAGTATTATTTCAGCCACTGTATTGGCAGGTGTGGTCTCTGTTATAGCAGCTCAGCACATTTCCTAACCTGAATCATGGATACATCTTTAAAACCAGCTACAGGCGGTACTCAGAATGGAGGATTAATGAGCAACAGTTTAGAAATCAACAAAGAAACGCAACCATCTTTGACTTTCACTGGTCAAGACTCTTTAAGAACTGAAAAATCAGAAAGGAGCATGTGTCACTGGGGACAACTGTTAGCCAAACCAATGTGGAGTGGAGATGTTTTAATGGAATGGAAGGATCTGGAAGGAAGACAGACCTGACTCTGACTTATTAGCTCCATGGGTGGCTTCAGGTAATTCTTAACACCTTCATCGTTTTCCCTTTCTATTAAATGGATACAATAATTCTTGCCTGGTTATTTTGAGAATCAAATAAAACCATATGTTTAAAGATAACCATAGTGGGAATGAAAAAACCAGAAGGTCTGGATGAATCCTATCTGCCATCATCTTGCTGGGTTGCCTTGGAGAAGTCACCGCACTTCTCTGGGCCTATTGCTTCTTTGGTCCAAAGAGGAAATTTAGACTAGATTATTTCTGAGGTCTTTTCCTGCTCAGACATTCTATGGTTCAGAAAATCAGGCTATAATATTATGCAGAAGGAGTCAGATTTAAAGCAGCACTTTGCTGGGGCAAACTTGGTGGCTGTGGAACCTGAGCTGATTGTGTGGATCACTTCTCAGTTCTGTAGTGAGAAAGCTCATAATGGCAGCTTGAACTAGGCCATGGTGGGAGTATTTACACCACAGAAATTGGCAAGTGCTATAAAACAGAGCCTCCCTGTCTCAGCAGTGAGCCGGTTGTTAAACATTGTTAAACATTTACCAGCGTATCACTTACTACAAGGAAAGTAAAATGAAGTGTTTGTAGATCTTGGCACTCGAAGTAGTAAGTATGACTAATACAGCTTAAGATGAGAATGTACAACTGTGTGTTTATAGTGTACAGAGGACTAAGGGAAGGATTAGAAGCTACCCAACTCTTGGATCCCAGGTGCCCTGGTCCAGCTCCGGGCTGCAGTAAATGGGCCCCTTGTGGTCTCCCTCAGTAACCAGCTTACCTGGCCACACTGCTCTGTTGTTACCTTGGATGCACCATTTTGTAATTTAATTAAAACCAGAGGCTTGAGTTAATAGGCTGGTGGTTCTTGCGGCCTCACCCTGGGTGGAAGCTGAGCCCCTGGGAGCAAGAAAAGAGGTCTTCCAAGACACCGACTCATCAGGAGTAGTCATTAAATTATTCCAGTTACTCCGAACAGAGTAGTTACCTAAGGCCCTGATTCACCTAGCCAAGCAGGACCTGTGTGAAAGCGTGTGGAGGTTCTGGACCAAGGGCTCACCCCTTCACCAGTCTCACCATTTAGGGTGCCCTCTCCAGAGTGCGCTTTGAGGAGCAGCAGTTCCCGTACGCTGGTAGCGCCCCCTTTCCCACCCCATTAGATTTAACACAGTAAATGGTTCTTTATGGCAGTACTTGTCAGAGGTTTTAATAGGCTAAAGTAGTGTTTCTCAAACTGTCTGTGGTGCTACACCAGATTTTTAAGTTTCCAGTCAATACCTGGTCCTATCACCCCCGTGTGCAACTTACCGTGCAAGGTCTCCAAAAGCCAGCCTGGATCAACCCAGTTCAGTGAGATGAGTTCATGGGTCGTGCATTCACATGTTCTAGCAATGTCCAGTTGTAACAACAGTCTCTCATTGTTTAACATCGGTTTTACTTGTCATTTGTGGTCCAGTAACAGTCTGTGGCCCAGTGTGTGTGGGTCTTACTCTGAGTAGCACTATGCTCAGTGCCTGGCTGTCCTTGGAATGGGGCACGTTCCTGTCCCAATAAGTCCTTTCCCCTCTCACTGGGATTCCCAGGTTCAAGCTGGTCATTGAGGAGTGTGTGCAGCTCTGTCAGAGCTGAACACCTGCCCCATGCAGGGGGAAATGTCCTGACTCACCCTGGTATAGCAAGAGTTGACTCTCCAGACTCTAAACAGGATTTCAGTATAAAAGGCCAACTCTCCTCTGGGAAATGGCACTATCTCTGGAGAAGGACCAGTGAGAACCAGAGGGAAACAAAGTGCATCCAGAGCTTCCCTCCAGGCCTCCCCGGGCCTGCGAATGCAGAGAAGGCATAGCAGCCTTCAGGTTGGTCTTTCATGGAGGCCTCTGAAATAAGATTGTCCAAAGACTATCTCATTTCGTCTCTGAAGAGCAATACACCCATTCCCATCCAAGGCCACTGACCTGCAGATTACGGGTCACCCGTGTCTGTAAGACTTGGGCACCCCTGAGCAAAGCAGAGGCGGCAGGGCCCAGATCCGTCTCTGGGCTCTGGAACGATTGCTCCACAGCCTGACAGGTGGGGGCCAGTGCAAGGCGACTCTCCCCTCCCTTCTCTTCCCTTCCCCTTCTTTCCCTTGTGCTGATTCTTGTCACACATCCTCATTGGAAGTCAAGTGTAAATAGAAGGCTCTGACTACCGGGTCAGGCTGCTGTCAGGGTTTCCCCCTCTCTCTCTGAAAGGTTTGCTGTCCCTGCCAAATCTTTGTTCTGCGTCTGTCAGAGCTGGCTCCCTCCAATCTCTCTGTGGACAGATTTCCTCCTCAGTGGATGCTACTGGTGACCCGAGAAGTGCCTGGAATCGGGCTGTCTCTTTCCCAGCAGAAACAGTTTTGGTTGGATATGTTTCCTTACCCGTTCACCAGTCATTCTTTACTGTGGGAACAATTTATTCATGAGGGAGGCACAGGTTCAGTAACGGAGGTCGGGGGGAATCTCGATGAAGGACTCTGTCAGATAAAGGATGCGAGGACCGCCCCCAGTGCCGTGTCTCTTGGTCCATTCCTGCAGGACCTCAATCCTGGTCCAGAGAGAGTGAGGCCCCAGGAAGGTTAGGTGTTAGGCAGAGTTGGGGTTTGGAGTCTCCCTCATGTTAAGTAGGGTGCCCAACCAGAATGTGAAGAGGGAAGAGGCAGGCCATTCGTGTGGAAATGACGGTTGATACCTTGGGAGTCTGGGTGGAGATCTCTGAGGCAGGCTGTGAGGAGACAACAGAGAGTCTGGGAGAACGCTCACAGTTAGTGAGAGGAAGGAGCCAGGAGAATTAGGAAAGGAGGCTGGGAAGGGGACATTGGAGAGGTGGGAAGGGAACTGGAGGGACATAGCACCTCATCAAGCCAGGGAGGTGAGAATCCAGTGTGTTGCCAAGAGAACAAAATGGTTGAAGACTGACTAAAGGAAATGGTTGGTAGTTCCATGGCTGCTGAGCAAGGCCGCCAGGTACATACAAGCTGCACACTTCCAGGGGGAGCCATCCACACCTTTGTCTGTGGGAATGGTGACCCTGGAGTTACGTAGTGCACTACCTGCATGGCTACTGGGGACAGCCCTGCTCATGGGAATGTCATCGGCCAAGGGGTGAAGGCAGAAGGTCCATACAAGCTGCTGAGGCATGAGTGGGAGGTGAGGCAGAGCCTGGGCCAGAGAAGGGGGCCCCCGAAAGGGGTCTGGAAGGCTTGAGGGGAAACAACATATTTTTTGTTTGAATTATAGTTGGGGCTTAGAAATAAGAGTGTATTTTAGACAAAGGGAAAAACAACAACAAGTGGGTGAGATGACAGATGAGGGAGAGTGAAGAACGGGAAGTGTATCCATTCAGATCACTGCTAGCCTCCTGAGCATGCTTTTCACCTTTGTTTGCTGGAAGGCAGCTGTGGACAGAGAACAGCTTCTGCTCTGGAGGGGCTGCCATGAGGAGCCACCACGAAGTGGTGCGACAGAGAGGACTGGCTAGGGGGTGGGCTTAGATTTAGAGGTCAGGGCACACTTCTCTGAGGAGGTAACCTTTGAGCTGAGACCTGCATGATGAGAAGGGGCCCAGCCCATGGAGACCAGGGAGAAGAACGTCCCTGGCAGAGAGGGCCACCAGCACTGTGGTTCCAAAGCAGGAGCTGAGCCCAAGGTGTTTGGGAGGCAGGACCGGGCCAGAGTGGCTGCAGTGCGGAGGTGGAAAGGGATGTGAGGAGAGACTGGTGTGGCGATGGTGGCGGGGAGTGAGGAGCGGGGTCTGTAGGGCCTCTCAGACGGTGGGAAGAAGTGTCCATGTGAGAGCACAGGTGACATGTATGTGTCATTTACCTCCTGTAGCCTAAGATCCTTTTTGAGGATCTTAACTCATCTCCCTAGGCTGACACAGGATAAAAAGCTGTGGATGGAGTGAAAGTCTCCTTCCAAGTCAGCCCCTGGGAACCTGCCTTACCTGAGTCAAGAAAGTTCAAATTCATGGCTTCTTGGGAAAATCTGAGTCAGGTCTAGGGCTGGGCATTTCCATGGGCCCCTACAAATGCTGTAGGGGTTTTTGTGGGGGGGACTGTGGCATTGAGCCTTTAGGTACTCCTGTGTCACCTCACCTGCATAAACACCAGCTGCGTGAAAATTTCTGGGGAGACAGAGTTAACTGCTGCCCTCCTTCCTGCCTTTGCTTCCTGATCCTGGCCCTTCCTTACCGGGTTCCTTCTTCCCCATTGCTCTTGCTCTACCTCTTGCTGCTCAAACTTCTTGCATCATCTCAAAATTCCACCCCTTGTTTTCCAGCCTTTTCCTTGTCCTCATGAGAAAGCTTAGTTCTTTAATGCAAATATTAGCAAGAAAGCAATCTGATCAAAAAAATTCATACTAAGGTGCTAGTGACTGATAGCACAACACATTCATGAGGGTATTTGATTTTGTGCAAAGGAAAGATATGCACCAAAATTAGAGCATTTGCTCAGAGCATTTAGGACTTGCAGCTGCCAGGGGATATGCCTTAGAAAGATAGGAGAATGGTTTGAGAATGGTGAGCCTTCCCAGACTCCCTACTACCTGCTATGTGGATGTCTGTGTATGCCTATGGCTGGCTCAATTTCCAGATCTAAAGGACAGAGAAGACAATTCTCCACTTTGACAAGTCAAGATTTAAGTAGCCTGTGGCCTGAAGGAGGAATACGGAGCCCAGCGCTCACCACTGCATCAGCCCAATGCTAAGCAAGCCTCTCTGACTGGGGCTTAAAATAACTCCAAAAAAGGATGAAGAAGCATGTCAGACACCTCCTATGCGCATGTTGTTTCATTTTTTCTTCGGCACAACCCCATGATGTAGATGCTATTATTGTCCCTATTTTCCAGATGAAACTGAGGCTCAGGGGCATTTAGTGACTTTCCCAGGGTCACCAGGTAGTAACTTAAAGAGCCGGGATGCAAACCCAGGCCTGTCTGAATCTGAAGCTCTAATGTCTTTACTATGCCTCAGGGCTAAAATTTTACCCTACCAAAGTGGCCACCATACTGGCGGGGGCATGCTGGGAACGAGCTGCCTCCACTCTCCCTCTTACCACCTTTGCCATTTACTTCCTCTTTAAGGAAGTAACCTGGAAGCCAGGGAAGCCCGTTACTCTCCGTGGATCCTCCCTTCCCGGAGCATCAGATGCTGAGGGATCCTTCCTGTGATATGTGGCTCATGTGGTATGCAAATGCCAGCAGTGCCCCGAGCCCTCTAGAACTCAGCTTTTTGGAAAGAGAAGGGCAAGGGGTGGGCCGCTGTGGACCAG
This sequence comes from Tonatia bakeri, assembly GCA_004024845.1. Classification (NCBI taxonomy): domain Eukaryota; kingdom Metazoa; phylum Chordata; class Mammalia; order Chiroptera; family Phyllostomidae; genus Tonatia; species Tonatia bakeri. The sequence goes on from PVIA01005031.1 coordinate 36,648, forward strand.
CATCGGGCAAGCACACACAGGCCCGGGAGATACGATGCTCTGGGTGCAGTCAGCTAAGCCTGGCAGATGGACAGGCTGTGCACCTCCTTGTGAACAGGGCCGGAGCCCATGGCTCAGTGAACACCAGAGTCTTCTTCACCACCCTCTAGAAGCCGCTTCCAAGGTGGCTAAGAGCGTGGGTGTTTTTCTTTCCTGCTTTTGAAAGCCAGAGGTCAGCCCGAGTGTAACTCTGACAGATGACATCTGCTCCTTGTTTGGAAACACCCTTTTCAAATCCAACCTGAGAGGGGATTAGGAGAACTGCTTGGCTCGGTTTCAGGACTGTCATTCGATGAACATCTCCAAGCGCATTTGAAGGAAGTGACAGAAGAGAGTGAGGTTTGGAATCAGGGAAACTGGCGACAGGCTCTGCTCAAAATCAGCCTCCCCACCTCCAGCCTGCAGCCCGAAGACAACAAAAGCTCCGGAGTAGGAAAGTGACACAGCGCCACCTCCCGGCTGCTCGGCCGGTGCAAGCCTCTGGCTGCAGCGAGGCCTCCCCAGTTTCAGGGCCTGCCCAAAGCTTGGGGAGGTTAGCCCTGCCACTTGGCTCCCAGGAGGTGGGTGTTGTGAGGGCTACATGAGTTCTCAGTTCACGATGTGTGTATTCATGTGTCACTCACGCAGCCAAATTGGACTCTGAGTAGGATTCACTTGTCTCATGAGGAGTAACTCTCCTTCTTTTACTCTGACAGTTTTTAGGGCAAGCTCATAGTGGTTAGGATATGAACTCTGGAGCCAAAGAGCCTGGGTTCAAAGTTCAGTTTTGTCCCCCAATAGCTGTGCATTATTGAGCAAGTTACTTAGCCTCTCTGTGCCTCTGTTTTCTTTCCTATAAGATAAGGATTATAAAACTGTCAACCACAAAGGGTTACTGCAAGAACTGAAGAGACGACACATGTAAAGTCCTTAGCATGGTGGTGGACCCATGATAAACAGTACATATCAGCTATTATTATTTTATTAATAATAATTATACTAATAATTACTAGTTAATTAAAGATAGCTCTACATATTTCTTCCTTCTTTACACCCACCCATTAGGCCCATTGCTAATTTTTTATTGGCTCATATGTTCCACGCCGATGTTTCCAGTACAAGGAAGATAATGCTAAATCTACAATTTTGTCGAAGTAATTGACCCTCCCCAAACCCACACCTTAACTTCATATAGACTCCCTGGCAGAATCTGAGCAAGAGTCGTGTGTTTTATTTTGTACAGCAGCCTGCCTGGGAAGGTAGCTGGGCAGCGGGTGCTTCAGAGTAAACCTAGGAAAGCTAGATGAACCTGGGGATGGAATATAGCCTCTTCGCATGTTGAACTGAGATTCAACTCCTGGGGGCATCTTAGTCCTGGATTTTCCCGGGACTGTCTACAGAGCACCCCTAGGATGCTGCTGAATGAGGAAAGGGCTCCATTTCAAGCTTTCCTGCTCCATATGCACCAGAAGGGTCCTCTCAGAAGTTCTGTCTTGGGATCAGGCTGGGCTCATCGATCCTGAAGGGAAGTCCTCCCAACCTAGAGAAAAGGTAGTGAGGTGACAGGCTGCCAGGATCAGAGGCTGGCCTTTCTGAAAGTCAACCATAAATCACAGCCTCCAAGGTGACCACGTGTCACAGACACCAGCGCTGGAGTCTCTGGGGAGTGCTGGGCTTGATGACAGGAGACTACCTCTTTCCCAGCCCGTCTGCTGCAGTGGGGACCAGTGTGTGGGCTGTCCGTTGCCACTGAGGAAGTTGTCCTGCTGTTTAATGAGGGTTAGCTATTCCTCAAAAGGAGGACCCGGCCCAAGCATCTGTCTCATCAAAGGGGTCGGCGGCTTGGAGACACAAAAGCTTCTCTTTGTGCCTCCATTCTCTGGCCTTTATCGCTCCCAGATTCCCTCCCATTAATGTGCTGGAACAGCCGTGACTTTGCTACTGTGCACACATCTGGGGAGCACAGCCAGACTGCAGGCTGAGAAGGGAAGGAGAGAGGGAAAGCCCCTTGAATCCCCTTAGACTTTGAGCTTGGCCTCCTTGTAGGCAAGACTCAGCCGTGACTCACCTGCTTTAGAATGTGTTGTTAGTCAATCCCTGATTTGCTTGAAACCTCTGAAGTCTCAGGATGATAGCCCAAAGGAACTGGGAGGACAGTCCTGACAAATCGTCTGCCTGTGGGGGACAGCAGGTGACCAAAAGAATAAATCCCAAACTAGAGATTTGCAGGCTGGTGCCCGAGCACCTGACAGTCATGAAGATTGTTGCAGAAAACAATGAAGCATTAATGTTTAAAGCTTACAGGTTTAAATCTGTAGTTGGTGACTACATCTGGCCATGGAGCCGTAGAGAGTCCTGGCCATATTCTGCCAATTTATTAGCTGTTTGACTTAGAATGAGTTACTTCACATCTCTGTGTTTCAGTTTCCACTTCTGTAAAAGAGATTAACAATGCTGATATAAAGACTAAATGACAAAAAATGATGTAATGCTTGGCACACTGTAGATGCTTGATCAATAGTAGCCGAGTAACAAAAGCTTAAGAAAAATGTATCAGAGAAAAAGCTAAATTGAGCTACAGGGGTTGGCAAACATAGGTGTATAATTGTGAGTTTATCCTTGTATTATTATTCATTAATTATTAATTACTGTGTTGTTTTCCATATGAACAACTGTAAACCTACTTTTGCTCACACCTGTATGCCTTTTCATTAAAGTTCTTAAACTTTTCCCCTCCTTCGTCTTTTTCCTCTTCTTCTTCTTCTTTTGCAACCTGGGAAAAGACTGCCACTCCTTGACGACAGGGGCAGGGTATGGTGGCCCGGCCGACACAGCAGTGTTGCATAAGACCTTCTCTGGGTGTGACAACATGCCTGACTGATAGCATGAGGCTGCCCCATGCACTGACGTGTGCAAGCTGTGTCGTATAAATGACAAGTTGAAAGCCTGGCTTCATCACTTCACCAGCTTCGAGACCTTGGGCAAATGACTTAAACTCCCAAGTCTGAGAACCGGCGATATTAGCGGTATTCACCCCGAAGGTTTGCAGGGTGTGGAGGCAAATGTGATTTGAACATAAAACACTGCGGACGGTGCTGAGCCCGAAGTAACTGCTCCGTGGCAAAGAAGTGCAAGACAGCTGTGACTTAAGCATGACCTTCAGTCCCACCTATAACTCCACTCCCCCTTTTTTTCACCCATCCAGGGAAGCAATTTAGATAACCTTGAGACTGCTCAAAATTATTTAAAACTCATTCACGCATATTGCTTCCATCATTACCAGTAAGAAATTGTTATTAAACAACTTTGTAACTGATACTGATCAGAGGTCCTCAGATGCAGGCAGGTACCATACTTTTCTGCAGGCTGCATGAAGTCTGTATTAGTTTCCTATGGCTGCTGTAACAAGTTATCATGAACTAGTGGCTGAAGACAACACAGATTTATTATCTGACAGTGCTGCAGGCCAGAGGTCCAAGATGGATCTCAGTGGACAAAAATCAGGGTGTTGGCAGAGCTGCGTTCCTTCTAGAAGCCCTATGGGAGACTCATTCCTTGACTGTTCTAACTTTATATGGCTGCCCCCAGCCTTGGCCTGTGGCCACCTTCTGCCTTCAGAGCCAACAACGGTCAGCTGAGTGCCACGATCCTCACGAGGCCACTGCTCCGGCTCAGACTCTCCTCCCCGATCTTCCCCATTTAAGGCCCCTTGTGATCACACCAGGCCTGTTCCAATAATGCAGAGTAACCTCTCTGTTTTCAGATCTGGTGATCAGCAACTTCAATTCCCCTTTATCATGCAATGTAGCATAGTCCTTGGTTCTGGGAATTAGGATGTGGGCATTGTGGGGAGGGCATTACTTCACCAATTACATGGAATAACATTGAATCTTAAATTAATTAATATTCCTTCACAATACTGTTGGTTTTATCTTTATCAGTTATAAACACTGCGAATAACTTTACAACTGATATTGATCAAAAGTCCTCAAACGATGATGGCCACCATATTTTTCTTCAGGCTTCCTGGAAATGTGAAAAAGTAGAAAAATATGTAAATTTTTTCATAAAGCTAAATTTCCTCTGTTTACAGGATTACTCTGTTGGCATTACTGCAGTGGCAGTGGATGGTAGTTGGCTGTTTTGTCAAGTCTTTGAGGCAGGGGCTTCTACTGGTCTCGGTAACACAAAGGCTGGGAGCCATTCTAACCCTTGCAGCCCAGGGTGCCTGGGGCCACAGGGCTGCCCAGGTCCTTCAGAGCCTCCTTCCCTTCTCTGCCCCTTTGTCCACACTCCCCAGGGCTTATCGGGGCCATCCCTGGTGAGTCCAAAGCCAAAGGACGAGGTCTGAGCCCCTCCTCTGACAGGGGGCAAGTCACTCCTCAGGCGCTACCCACAGAATTAGAATGACGGAAAATGCACCCTGCCCTTCTCCCAGGACTGCGAAGTGAACCAAATGAGGAAAGTGCAGTAAACTGCACTAGGTGATGCACAAATAGGAACAGTTGTGTTTATAGCTGAAATTTGGACCCTCAGTTTCTGGATCCTTCTATAGTGTTTTCTGAGTGGCTGAGAGAAAGTGAGAAAGCCCCAGGGGATACAATTTAGCACTTAGGGGATAGCGGTAGAAAAATGACATGTTTTTTTGCTCTAAAAACAAACCCCTAGTTTGTTTGTTTTATAATTGTCACAAAATAGATATGACATACAACTTACCATTTTAACTACTTTCAAGCACACCGTTCACTGGTGTTAATTTTATTTACATTGTTGCGCAACCAATCTCCGGAGCTCTTCCATCTTGCAAAACTGAAACTCTGTACCCATTAAACAACAACTTGCCATTTCTCTCCCTCCCCAGCCCCTGGCAACTACCACCCTACTTCCTGTCTCCCTGGACTATCTCTGAGTACCTCATACAAGGGGAATCATATACTATTTGTCTTTTTTTGTAACTGGCTTATCTTACTTTACATAATGTCCTCAAGGTTCATCCCTGTTGTAGCATGAGTCAAAATCCCTTTTTAAGACTGAATACTCTTCCATTGCATGTATGTGTCACATTTTGTTTATCCATTCACCTGTCCGTGGACACCTGGGGTGCTTCCACCTTTTGGCTATTGCAAGTAGCCAATTTGGGCTATTGGCTGCTATAAATGTAGGTGCACAAATATTTCTTTGAGACCCTGCTTTCAATTCTTTCTGGTGTATATGGAATTGCTGGATCACAGCAATTCTATTTGTATGTTTCTGAGGAACTGCCATGCTATTTTCTGTAGCTCCACACCATTTTATATTCCCGCCAGTGGTGTACAAGTGTTCCAAATTTCCCACATCCTCTCCAGCACTTGTTTGTTTGATAGTAGCCATCCTGAGGAGTGTGGGTGCCCCTATTTTTTCTTATAACAAAAGTAATATCTATTCAGAGTGAAAATATTCAACAGGTCTAGAAAGGTAAAACTCACCTCCTTGGCCTTTACTTCTGCTTATATCCCAGAGGTAACGACAATCACATTTCTTTGTGGGTACGTCAAGAGAATTCCATGCAAATCCATTTATGTCATGTATCTTTTTAATTACACAAACAAATTTGTACTGTACACACCACTTCATACTTCATTTAACTTAGTTGTATATCTTGGAAGTCTTTTCCTGTCATACCTAGATTGACTGCCTGAGTCCTTTTCATAATCATGTGCTATTCCATTGTATGAATGAACTATAAATTACTTAATTTTTTACAGAGAGGGGAAGAAGGGAGAAAGAGAGGGAGAGAAACATCAATGTGTGGTTGCCTCTCTCATGCCTCCTACTGGGGACCTGGCCTGCAACCCAGGCATGTGCCCTAGACTGGGAATCAAGCTGGCGACCCTTTGGTTCACAGGCCAGTGCTCAACCACTGAGCCACACCAGCCAGGGCTCTGAACTACAATTTAAACAATTTACTAGCAGTGGACACTTTGTTGATTTCCAGAGCTTCCCTGTCCCAAAGTTTTATTTTTAATTTAAAAATGCCAATGCTGAGAAACTGTACAGCATGTGAGTATGAATGCAGACTCCACAGCCTGGCTTCTTAGGTTCCAGTTCCAGCTCTGGAATGTTGGATGAGAGATTTAACCTCTCTGTGCCTCCATGTCTTCATCTCAAAAATGGAAATAATAGTAATAGCACCTGCCTCCTAAGATTTTTGTCAGGGTTAAATAAGTGAACATATGTAAAGTTCCGAAAACATCAGGTGTGGTGTATGTGTCAGCTGTTATTCTGCTTTAGTCAGAATACGTATATATTTGGACAATTCTCTGAGTGTTTCTGTAGGACAAGTAGTTAGAAGTCAAAGTGCTAGGCCAAAGGATATGATTTTCTTCTCTCCACAGACATTCTTTAGAAGAAATTGTCATTAGCAGGGAGAACAAAATTGTTCATACAACGTGTGGTATGAAGATTTGGATACGGTTAAAAGTGTCAAATTGTCTTCCAAGAGGGTTGTATCAACGCACCAAGCTGCTCATAAGGCGTCTGGCCTCTGATACTTCACGCATCCCATCACTTGACTCCCTTTCCTGGGGGTCTCTGTCTTCTTTTGCCCCGACACAAGCCACGCCCCTCCCTCTTTCTGCCTGACGAGGAGTAAGAGAGATGAACATGCCTAACTCTGCCCTGGAGACCTTCTTCGGACATGAGCATTTGCTGGGCACTTCCCAGTCTGTCATCGAGGGCTTCTCTGTGTGGTACCAGCTCTGGCCCCTTCCCACGTACACCCCCTTCCACAGCAAAAAGCCTCCCTCCATCCCCGCCCCCAGAGCCTCCCTCTCTCTCTAGTCTGGATCTGAGGTTCCTGGTGACCACATAGTAGGACTGACCTAACTATGATAACACACCAAAGCTGACCAAGGCAACCCCCTTTCTCAGGTCCCGCTGGTCTAGCATCTTCTCTAGAAATACATCTTCATCATTTTTGTTCATTGTAAAGCAATACACACTCCCAGTAAAAAGAGAAAGTGCCAAGTAATATGAAGGTATGAACCAAGGCCCAAGCAAAAGTTTTCCCATTGTCTTATGTCCCCATAAATAATTATCATTAATCATTTGTTAAATATTCCCTTAGACTTTTAAACATGCATATATTTTTCAGTGTAATTATATCACACACATTATGTAACCTGCTTTTTTTTCACTCAACAATGAGCATCTTTGCAGGCCAACACAGATCTATTTTAATGGCTGTATGAAGTTCAGAAAGTCTTTTTATTGAAGAAACACTTCTTGACCTTGGTTCTCCAGAATTCAAAGGGGGAATTCCCTTTCCAAAAGGAGTAGGTAGGAAATGACCTAGATCTGGAGCTGGGAGGTTAGTTCTCGGCTCAGCTCATTGTGAGTCTGGACTATGCCTGCAAAAGTACAAGCCTAGACGGAAGTGTGCAGAAGTATTATTTTTGTGAAACCAAAATAAATCCTTGAGTAACAGGAATAAGTATTATACAAGATGGCCAGGCACTTCCACAGTAGCCATGGCCTGTGGCATTCTCCGCAGGAGGCCCGATTCTGTCTCCTGCCCCCACCTCACCCCCCTGCAATGGAGCTGTTTGAAGACTGCAGGGAACCCAGACCCACAAGCTCACAGCCAGCTGAGCTAGAAGGAGAGCAGAGCTAACCTGTCCCTAAGTCTTAGTTCTAAAACAAGGGTGGTGACCTGCCGGAAGTCGAGGCAGGTGCAGAAACCAGACCACTCTCCTGGTTCGGTGCTCTGCAGTGCCTCCATGCAGCCATCCCTCCTACAGAAAGAGAGGACGGATTCTGGCCAGAGCTGGGGCTGTGGGCAGAGGGGGCTATGGGCAGAGGGGGCTGTGGGCAGAGGGGCTGGAGACTTTCTTGGCAAAGCTTTCAAGGCTCAAGGATGAGATGTCCTCTAGTGTGAGTGTGCAGAGGGTGATGGCTTGGGAGTCCAGAGATTTGGAATCTGGTCACTGTTCTGTTACTAACTTTAGTCAAGTCTCATCTGAAAAATAAGGAGTTTGGGAAGTCTGATGTCTAGGGACTTTTGTTCATTTGCTCAATGAATATGTATTAAAAGCTTGCCACTAGATGCACACTGTCCAACCCCTGAAGGTATAGTAATTGAAAAAATGAGGAACGCTCATGTATCACTTACCCTGCTAGATGCTATTCTGAGAATTTTATACATATTAATCTATTTAATATGTAGAACAGTTCTGAGAGGTAGATACTATTAGAACTCCCATTTTACAGATGAGGAAACTGGGGGGAGTTAGGTTCCTTGCCCCAGTTTACTGAGCAAATAAGGAATAGAGTGAGGATTTGAACCCAGCACTCTGGTTCAATCTGTGCACCAGGCACTTTATACTCTTCTTTTATTTAATTCTGACAACGACCCCATGAAGAACAAAGTAATATTTCATTTTACAGATGGTAAAATTAAGGTTTCAAGAGGCATATAGTAGCTCATAAGTGGCAAAGAAGGAACTTGGATCCCGCTCTGCTTAACTCCCAAGTCTGAGCTATGGAGCACGGTGCATTTCTGTCTCTAACCCCACATTTGGACACAGTTGAAATTGAGACAAAATGTGGAGGTCTGGGTCTGGGTAGCCACAGTCTGCCTGGTCACCCAGCTAGGCCTTCTGGGGATTTAATTCTGTGGCCTGGGTTCTCCCTCTTGCCGGTTCTGGAGTGGCAGCCTAGCAGCCAGCTGGCATGTGGGGTTGGTAGGACATAGAGAACAAAGCCCTCTCTCTCAGCCTCCCCACCATCTCTGGATGGACTCCTGACTGCAGCAACCTCCAGTGGACATGGAGCAGAGGCTACCCTCATGCTGTGGCTCCAGAGACCCCAGAAAGCCTCAACCACAGGCTAACTTGTGCGGCCAGTGTTTTACCCAGCAACAGCCCCTGCTAGAGGGGTTGCACTCCACCTCTTGAGTAAACACACTCCTCAGACCTGAGAGCATGTTCTGATAGAGGGATTGGGGCTGAGATCCTGTGAGTCCTGCAGACAGACTCACAGGGGAAATTGAAAAACCGGGAGCCCCACGGGTGAATTCAAGCTCTCATTTCATTGACGTTTCAATAAATGGATGCACACAAGTGGATAAATAATCTAACAGACTCGTGGACAAATGAATGGATGAACATGAACTGAGAAATAAAGGACTGAAGAAGAGAATGAATCCATCAGCCAATGAAGGAATGAAGGCATGAGCCTTTCACTTCAGCCTCAGTGTGGGTCCTGGGGCCAGTCATGGGTGAAGGGCGGAAGTTTAAGAGTAGGACAAATGATCACTTCCAGGGCTACCCCATCTGAGATGCCAAAAGGGGGAGCCTGGCTGGCATTGCATGGGCATTTCTCCTCTGGAATCCTTCTGGCCTAAGTGTCACTCACTTGTCCCTTTGCCTCCAGGACTGGATTAGAGGGAAGACCAGAGCCCCTCCCATTGGTACCCAGTCAGAGAGCCGAGCCAGCCCCAAGTGAAGGAAGGGTCCTAACTCACTCCCTTCCCCCTCTGGGAAGCCACACAGAACTCCAAGTTAATTAAAGCCTCCACTCTGAGAAGAAGGGAATGTTCCATTTGGTAAATTTAGAAACAGCTGGTTAGTTTTACCCATTACTTTTGTGCTAACATCAGTGGGGCTCATTCAACTCTGCCTTTTTATGGAGCTGTCCTTCCAATGCTACCTGATAGCTACTAATTGCTGCAACTACATTTCTGAATTGCAAATTTTCTGCACTGATAAAAACTTTGATTGCCTGTCAGCTACACATAAGGAAAAGATCAGCAGTGCTAAATGAGGGGTTCCACGCTTGGATAATAATGCCTAATGAATTATTCAGGAAAGAATGCTTGAATGAAGCAAACAATTTGAAGGGTTACTAGCAGCCGTAACAGTTCAACAGGCAAAAGAACAAAAGTATCATCCTGAACATTACACTAATGATTAAAAAATGCGTATTAATTCTAGATTTGGAGAAAAAAGAAATGCCAATCTGATTTTAAAGGTTAATCATTATTTTCTCAGTAATGCTCTGATCTCTGGTTGGGGGGGAGGTGAGGAAGTGGGGGAACCCTTTACCAATATTTTGGGATGTGTAATATTATGACATAATAGAGTCATATAATTTCACACACATCATTTAAAAATTGTAAATTTCAAATTTCACTGGAAAAGATAACACAAAAACTAACAGCGTGCCAGCAGAACGCTCGCTCGAGAGAACTTTGCTGAGTGCACAGCGGTGCCGGCGCCAGGGCCCCCTCCCTGAAGTGAGGGGCCCTGCAGAAATAGCAAAATGAAATAAGATATATGCGATTAAACATATGCAAATACATATCATAATTAGTGACTCTTTCTGGTGGAATTTGAATGTGTTTTACATATTTTGCAAGCGCACTGGTGATGCGAATGGAAAATTCTTGCAAAAGCTTCTGCCTATTGGGTCTGAAACCCAAGAAAACAAACCAATAAATCAGGTTTACGCTTCTATCCAATACTGACACATTTGCTGCTTTCATAAAAAAATATATTTCTACCACCCAAAGTGCTAATTTGTTTTGAAAGATGCTGTGGAGTTGCCAAATATGAGGGGGGCTGGGGAGATCCTGGAAACCATAATGCAAAATAGTATAATTAAAGATGTTAAAAAGTGGGAATGTAACTACTGTGATATTATGATATATGTGAATATTTTTAAATAGCTCTTCAGGGCTGCACTTAAAAATCTCAGTTCGGTCGAGATCACCTGGAGAGCATATAAAGTGGTCCTGGTAGAGCCCCGGTGCAAATTCAAGAGGAGTTTTTATTATGGAATATGCAGCCCATCACTTAAGGACCTGCACAAGATTGTTTTTTTTCAGCTCAAAACCTGTGGTTTTAGTCGCCACTTAGTCATTTTATTATAAAGATGTTCCATGTCAAGATGAGACTCTTCGTCTGTGGCAGTGACGCTGCACGGCGGCTCGGAAGTCTGACTTCAGGAGAAGAGAGGACCATCTGCCAGGGCCTGCGCGCTCACAGATGACTAGTGTTTTCCCGGAGGACTGCCGCTCCCTGTGTTTCTGCTACTGTCTTCTCGGTGTCACAAAGTGAGGTTGATAAACACATTCGAGTCACAATTAGAAAACATTTCCACTGACCGGTTGCCACTGATGATATCATCGGACAGCTCAGTCGTTGCAAAAACGCGTTTAATGGTGTTGATGTGCAGGCGAGACGAAGCTCCCTTTCATCTGGTCCTTACCTAGCTTCACGATTCTTTAATAACACTTCCCGTCTTGCGAGGAAGTGTCATTTAGCATAAATCAGGTGGAATGCTGGGATTTCGGGCTCAGGCCGCAGGCCGGAGGATCCCTCTAAGTTGGAACTCACAGAGCAAGGGACTAAGTAGGGGGTTCAAACTAAAGCCAGTCAGGGAGCTCTTCCACCCTGGTGTTGTTAACAAAGCCAAGCTAGAGTGCAAAGCGGAGTGCTCTACTTTTTCCTAGTCCTTACAAGATCAGATAGTTCAGCTGCAACTCCTGTAAGCTTTACATGAAGGTCACGACACGTAGCTTAAGGCCCGAGTTATCTGACTGGGCTTCAGACCTTTGTTCTGGATGATGAAGAAGATGGCAGACGGAGCAGCTGCTCACATTTATTTATTACCAGGCTGAACACTGTTACGATATTATGCCACTGAATCTCTGCAACGACCTTTTAAAGTACCAGTTTCTGTATTTTGCAGGTGAAATTGTATATGCTTAAAGAAGTTAAGTTACCTGCCTAAGACCACACAATGGTGGAACTAAGATTTGAACCCGAGTCTTTTTGATGGCGAGGTCTAGGCACTTTGTCACTTAACAATACACTTTTAGGTTCCTAAGGAAGGCTGCTAGAGCCGGAAGAGGACTCAGAGGTCATCCAGTCACTCATTTGGCAGAGGAAACTGAGGCTCAAAGATGTGAAGAGCCAAGTCATGTCATCAGCTGGCGGCAGGGCTGGGACTCAGTCTCCCCTTCCACCATGCCGAGCCATGCTTCTTAAAGTGGAACGCAAGCAAACTGGATCCTATGCAGTCCTGCCCATGTGTAGTCTCAGGATTTCCTGAGCTTTGTCCAGCCCTGCCTGGGACTTTACACTTCCCTCCATGGTCCCAGCATTTTGGGGACTCTCTGAGTCTTGGGACCTTGTACCATACTCTTACACCATGTAGGAACAACACCCACCGCAAGGTAAACTGGAAGTGTTCTGTGAAGAGCAAATGACCTTAACCCCTGGGCGGGCAGGGTTCATGGAGGAGTCGCTGAGGGTGAAGGCTCTGTGGTCTTTCCTTTCAAAACAAAATGAGATTCAATGTGCTAACCAGTGAAAGGAGGATTTGGGTTTGATTAGACCCCTTGGAGGCAGCTTGGTCTGCGGCAGAGCGCTCAGCAGAGGCCAGAAGCTGCACTGTGTAAGCAGAGCGCTGCGTTTCAGTCTGGAGTCCTTGTCTTGTCACAAAATGACTGCATGACTTTAGGCAAGTCACCTAGTTCCTCTGAGCTCCAGTTTACCCCCCGAAAACAAGCTGCTGATTGGCTAAACCGCCTCTAGTTACCTACACTTTGTTCAAGGTAATTCAGGCCTGGAAGCCAGGGAACAAGATCTTTCAAGACTTCTCCAGCAGAAGATTCTGCTTTCAGCTTCCATTTGTGGTCCTGGGGGTCAGTCTTCCTGTCAACTGGAAAATCCAGAGAGAAAAGCAAACTGTGACCTTCTCCGAAGCCTAAGAAACACCTTCAGGATCCTTGAAGAGCTTTCAAACCCTTCCTGAATTATCTCTTGTTTCTTTCTATGAAGGAGAATTAATCTAGGGCTGTTTTCTTTGGAGCTCTGTGCTGTAAAGTAAGGGTCTCAAAAGCAAACTTAAACAGTGGTCAGAGCTTTCTGGGAAAATTAAGCCAAATAAAACACGAATCTCTTAATATTCCTATACTCTTTAATACTCTTAAAACAACTTAAAAATATGTTTTATTCCAGGCAGATTTTGTTGTGGACAAACGGTTGGTGGTCGTGGTTTGGGTGTGCAGGGTATGAGGTGGGTTGAAGGGAGACAGGGACAAAGAGAGGCCAAAAGAATCAAGGGAGAAACAAGAAGCTGAAGCCCAAGGCACAGGTGGATCCTTACTTTCTCCTAATTTCTGCCTTCTATATGAGTATATAATTGCACCAAACTGCCATCAATAGTAGCCAACATTTATTGTGTCCCTACCGCATGCCTGGCATATGCTAAACACTTGGCATGTAGTGACTATTTCATCCTCACAACAACCTATTGTGTTGGGAAATGTTACTAACCGTCCTACAACGGAGGGAAGGGAAGCACAGAGGCACTGGTAAACCTCCCTAAATTCACATAGCGAGTGGCAGAGGAAGAATGTAAACTGGGCCGTTTGGCTCCAGAACTTGACTGAAACCATCAGACTCTGCTGCCTTCAGAACAGTGACAGCCACATGGCTGGTTCCCTCTTCTGGTGTGGAACCCCTCGTTACACACACACACGCACACACACACACAGAGCAAGTCTTCAGCTGTATTCAAGGCCCAATCACAACCAGGCTCAGAGAACAGAAGGGCAGTTCCCTTTCAAGGACATAACAGAATTTGTGTCCCAAAGGGCTGCTGGGTCTTCAGTTAGGTCAATCCGTGGTTGGTTGGACGGGACCCACCAGTGCGACTGAGTTGCTTTGCTCTGTGGAGTGATATGTTTCATCTCTCTTCAGGAAAGGAGAGCCCCTTGGAAGAATGAGTTTTTAAGAGCTCATTAATTCAGGAGCACAGTTTGGCTACGGGGTTCTGCGTTGCTCTAACCCCCCCGATGCCACCTGGCTCTCTCCAGGCAGACATCCTGTGAAGCCACGAGGCTTTGGTGGGGTAGGCAGCGCTGTGTTAAAATGCTAAATTGACTGCCACCCACCCAGTCCATTTCTGCATGTAGAGGGGTTTGAACCTAAGCTGGGTGAGTGAATTAACCCCGAGCCCTCTTGGCCCCTCAGCCCTTAGGCAAACCATGAATCAAATGGAATCACACTCACGCTAAGAGGCTGCAGAGCTGTCATTCCATTGTGCTTCACTCAGGGTAAGAGGTCCCTGGAGACAATATAACGAGCAAGGGCTCCAAGGGCAGCGGGGGATCCACATTACCAAGTGTCCTCAGCAACATGGCCACCATGGAGGCCACACATGTACTGGCATGTTTCAGGGAAAATAACAAGATTTTTTTTTTGTTTGTGTAATGAGGGATTGTGTCTAAACTCTCCAGTGACTAGCAGGAAATTGTTGACACCCAGGTGGCCACTTTTCTGAGAAGCTGAGTGAGCCCTTCTGCTGTCGAGTGCACAGGGGGGATTTTCCAAGTGGCAATGTTGCCTCATTACTGCCCTGCCGTAGAAAATAGACCGGGGAGGGGCTCAGGATCAGCTAAGGCCGCTACTAAAGAACCGTGGAGAACCCATTCGACCCCTTCTGGCTGTGACCCCATAAAGTGAAGAGAAAAAAAGAAACTACCTTCTTACCAAGGAAAAACTTGTGAGCCAAACGTTAACCTCCAAGCTTTGTGGCTGATCTGGAGAGAATACCCACGTCTCTTACCCCTCAAGGTGCCAGCCCCGGAGCAAATAAGACTAGTTAGAAACTAACGAGTCCCATTCTTGGGGATTGGGGGGTAGAAAGGGCTGGTCTGGGGATCTCTTGGGATTTTTCTCTGCCTCCCAGTCTGCCACCCTTTTTCAAAGACTTCGTTCATTTGTTCAGCAAATACTGAGCGCGCCTGCTTTGTGTTGGCTCTTTGTTGAGCATGAGGGGTACAATGGTTAAGACAACCCAGCGACACAATTCTAGAAAGTGGCAGAGCTGTAAATTCTCAGGAAATGTACCTGTCTTCGTGGAGCCTCAGTTTCCTCCTCTGTATCATGAAGACAGTATTTATTTTAATAAAAATGAAAGAACTGTTTCAAAGGTCATTCCTCACTTGTCCAGTTGCTGAAGGCACCCAGCAGTAGAATGTGAGCCACTTGCAAGACTTCCATTGACTCCTGCCGGATGGAAGGGTCCAGAAATGAGGACGGCAGCAGTTATGAGGAGAGAGATTTAGGAGGCCAAGCTGCAAAATTGCATCCCTAAGATCTCACTCTTGAATCATACAAATTTCATCAACAGCCTCTGGGGCTGCCAACATTTGTTTTCAAGACAAAATGTCTGGGCCTCAGATTAAATGCTATTATTATGAATTGCAAACATGTGATCCCTTTCAAGCAATTTATACTGCAAAGTGAGGACTGATTATTGATTACCTTAAGCTGAACTAAGACCGGCCATAAAATTGAGCCGTTGCAAAAGAGGCAGTGAAAGACCTTCACGCACATATACGCACTCACTCTATTTTTAAACCTGATGCTATTAGGGCTAAGAAACCGGAAATGTCTAAATTTTGCCATATCAGTTGCCTTTCCTCTTATCAACTAAGGGGTCTCTCTTTAAGAAAAAACAGTTGCACGGAGAGGAAAAATACAGTAAAATCCCCGCATAATGTTTAAAATAGGGTTAAAAAATCAAGTCCCATAAAATGTGGGGAGGTGTATTGTGAGGTTGGAAATAACTGGGATGAATTTGCTACAGAGGGAACCAGTGGTGCTACCGTATATCCAAATGTGTCTCATTCATTGACATGCTCTCTCATTATTTAATAACGGGTAAGCCCTCACACAAGAGTTCTGAGATATGAGTTAGGTACCAGAAACAGATGTCTCAGGCCTTAACACCTCAAAAGGGTCTTCCCCCCAAAACCTAAATTTTGCATTTAAGAGCTTAACACTATGACGATTGAATGCACTTGGCAAATTAGCTATTAATATTCTTGCTGTTGTTGATTCAGTAAGTCATCCATAAAAGTTGGATTGAGCCATATGTCCTCAGTAAGACTTGCAAAATCTAAACCAAAACTGCTGTAATGTACAAGTCAACAAGTTTGTGTCGTGAG
Organism: Tonatia bakeri; assembly: GCA_004024845.1. Taxonomy (NCBI): domain Eukaryota; kingdom Metazoa; phylum Chordata; class Mammalia; order Chiroptera; family Phyllostomidae; genus Tonatia; species Tonatia bakeri. The sequence goes on from PVIA01005031.1 coordinate 52,669, forward strand.
ACTGAATCTGGTGCAGAGCTCTGGGACATCAAGGTAAAGGTGTTTTCTCTCTCTCTCACATGTCTGCACACCTTCAGCAGGACCTCGCTCTGCCTGGGGGTTGACAGCGTTGGTCCGTTCTCCAGAAGGAGCCCCGTGCCATGTGGGGCTGATGCTGCTGACACGAGAGACAGAACCGAAGGCTCTCTTCACTAATTCTGCTGCTCCAGAGAGCCAGGAACGCTCTCTCGCTCTCTCATTTTGAAATTCTCCCGCAGTCTTGGGGCCAGTGGGCCAACAAGGCAGGCCCAGGTGTCATGGCCACCTTTCTCCCCTGCTGCCAAGGTTTTGACAATATCCTGTTTGCTACTAACTCATTCCAGACTTCTCCTTTTCCTGAAATCCGAACAAGCACAGTTTGTCCCGCTTATGTTGATAATCTCAGTAACTGGTAGTCTTAGACTGACCCATGTGAAATTGCCATTTCTGTAGGTCTAAATGGTTGAATAGTGGTGATTTCATGTGGTCAACCTAATATATTTTATTTATGGGTAGCACTTTACAATTTTTGAGGTACATTTACATCCATTATCGCATTAATCCCTGTAATAAACATGCGAGGTCAGGGTTACTGGTTCTACTTTGCAGATGAGAAAACTGAGGCTCACAAAACTCCCTGTGAATTTATGTTTGTTCTTTTCGAAGGGCTTCATTTATGAAGCTAGAGGCAGAAAGAACCCACCATCCTTAAGGACTGTGGCAGCGGCTTAAATGCTGCAGGAAGGCAAGCAGCAGAGATGGTCTGGTGCTTGTGGTATTGGTAACATTATCCCATTTTACTGACGTCACCTGAGTATCCCAGGCAGTAAGTAGTTTACCCATCAATAGGACCGGCACTTGCATGCAGGTGTTTGGATGCTGATCCAGGGCCACCTTGTGGCTCCTCTTTCTATTTCCTGCCCCCTGGCCATTGCCAATCAGTCACTGACTCATCTCAATCCCCAGAACACCTCGTCTGGGTCTTCACTCTCCCACCAGATGGCTGCTCCGCAGCCAAGATGTCCACACACCCAAAATGGTGTGAGTCATCCTTGTAGTACACAACTGGGCATAAAAAAGAATTACAACAATAATAGCAAGACAATATTCCTCTGTTCCCTTCTCACCTATAAATTTAGGGGACTTCTACCCCCTGTCAAATTCTTCCCATTCAGCCCAGAATTCCAAGGGAACAAGTGTGGGCTTCCCCACACTTGATCTCAAATGCCATGAGGCGTCACCCACGATTTCCTCCTCCAAAGTGGAGACACTGGCACAGAGCCTCCCGAGGAGGCTGGTGGGCTTGAGCAGGGTCACTGTGCTATTGAGCTGCTTCTCTCCTGGCCTTGAGGCTGGGAGCAGGGTAGGGATAGAAATATGAGTAGTACAGCCTGTCCCATTGTTCTCAGCCAAGCTCATTTATCTCTTTTCCTGTGTAACCCAGATATGCTCAGAGATACAGGAATTGGACCATAGCCATCTCTACAGCCTGTGATGGTCTCAACTTCTTGGCACCATGTCCGCTAATTCCAAGGGCTTCTGTTCAGTGGTTCAGCTCCTCAGCGCACATGTGCTGTCCGTATTCTGCACGTGAATCCCATCTTCAGCCCACGTCCACCACCATGCAGGCCTCAACCTCGGTGCCTTCATCTGTCTCCAGAACAAGGCCTGATTCAAACACAGTGGCTATAGTGGGGAAAGAGATGACACTGTGAAACACACTGCATTTTCTCTTCCCTCCTCCCCTCTATGCCTCACCTTCTTCTTCTCAGATGGACCTCTGGAGGATCCAAATTCCTCTCCCCTAGTACACTCTAGCCTTGGCACCAGCCAACGTACCCACTGGGGCCTCGCCCCAAGAGAGCTCATCAAGTCATTCCTTCTAACAGATTCCGTGATTTTCCTTAGAGGAATTCTGAAGCACAAAAGTTCCCCATCTCACACTCAGAAGGAGGTCTTCTTCATGAGGGCCTTGGTTGCCCCTACAAGTGGCCCCCAGGGGATGCCCTGCACCCCCCGACCTGGGGCCTGCGGTCTGCCTGGTCATGCTTGAGTCTGCAGCTGATCCTCACACAGCTTAGCCAGCCCCTGGGACTTCACTCTGGAAGCAGGTGGATTTGTGAGGATATTTTGGGAAGGTAAGGAAGGTTTAAAAAAGTTTTACTGGAAAAACAAGAAACTTCAACAACTGTGTATTGATGAATATTCACCCTAAAAAGAAACAGGCTCTTAAAAGCCCCTATAATACAGGGTGTCAAGGTCTGCCCCCAGTCCCAACCATGTCCCCAGCAATACCTGATTTTTATTTTTATTTTTTATAGTGGACTCAGGGACTGCAGTAAGGAATCAAATGTACTAGTGGGCTCTGACAAGGAAACATGAGATCTAGTCCTTTCCAAGCCACTAGCCAGCCAGTGTGGCTTGTGTGAAATCAGAATTTCCCCAGCGTCTGAGGACAGTGATGAGTCCACACACACAGCAATAGTTCAAATTGTTTCTGCCTGCTCAGACAAGACCTCAGTCTTCTGTATGCCACCCTCCCCCCGAGCCCCCACTACATAATGTTCCTGAGATTTCCCAGAGGGTGTCCTATATGTACAACATAAGTTAGCTGTGTTTAGGATCTTGGGGCACTGTTCCCACTTCTGATGTTTTCCATAAGGTATCATGGTGTCCCCCGAAGGGCTACCATCCTCTTACTGGTTTAACAGGCCTGGCCACAGAAAAGCCATAGTTTTATGCCAAGAATTCCAAGTGGTCCATCTGGAAGGGCTGCTTTTCCTGTGGCTCACATTCTGTGAGCAGTTTCTAAAGGAAGTGCTTGTCGACTTTTGTCCACAGCTCTGTCTGAGGTGGGATGCCAGGACAGAGGTTTCACCCCACTGGGGACCAAGGATGGGCTCCCCCGGGGTTGGCTTGGGATGCTTGGCTCCTTCCACAGGGCGAGATCTCTTCCAGGAGACCCTCAGCATGACGTGGAATCAGCAGATCACCCCCTTCCTGCCAGGCATGCTCATATAGGCCTGGACCCAGGCGTGGGCGCACCGAGCGAGAGGCTTGCTACAGCACAGAGATGCAGAAAATGGCCTGGGAAATGGATGCACCATTGACCCCTCTGGGTCTCGGTTTCTTCACACACAGAATGACTGTACTAAATTAGTAAGCTTTTTAAATACAAGGGCTTCATTACTAAGGTTTTTTAAAGTCAATTTCATATAATAAAATGCACCCTTTTTAGTAAGAGTTTGGTAAGTTTTGACAGTCATTAGGCCGCCGCCAGACATGAGAGAGAGAGCAGTTCCATGCCCCCAAACTTTGCTTGTTTTCGTTGTAATGCAGCTCCTCCTCCCTCCCCAGACCTGGCGTCCGCCAGCCAGTTCCAGTCTCTAAAGTCTCGGCTCTCCGGGAATGGCATACAACGGGATCTGGTGTTATTGCTGGCTGTAGGAGTTCCTCGTCCACTCCAGGTTCAAACCCTCTATCAGTTATGTGTTTTGTGAGGGATTTTCTTTTTTCTTTCTTTTTCTTTTTGTGTGTGTGTGTGTGTGTGTGTGTTTCAAAAACATTGTTTATTTTGCTTCGGTTTTGATTGGATTTATAATTCGTCAGGCCCTCTGCACACACTGCCATTTATTTATTTATTTATTTATTTATTTATTTATTTATTTATTTTGCTTCTGCTCTTTCTTTTTTTTTTATGATTGTTCAAGTACAGTTTTCTCCCCTTTACTCCCAATCAAGCCCACCTACCCCCCTCCCATCTTCCCTCCCATTACCACCCTCCCCCTAGTTTTTATCCATGTGTCTTTTGACCTTGTTCCTGTAAACCCTTCCCCTTTTCTCCTGAAATTCCCTCTTCTCTCTCCTCTGGTCACTTTCTGCCTGTCCTCTAATGCAGCGTCTTTGACTATATTTTGCTTGTTTCTTTGTTTTGTTGTTTAGGTTCCTGTTAAAGGTGAAATCATATGGTATTTATCTTTCACTGCCTGGCTTATTTCGCTTAGCATAATGCTTTCCAGTTGCATCCATGATGTTGCAAAGGGTAGGAACTCCTTCTTTCTTTCTGCTGCATAGAATTCCATTGTGTAAATGTACCATAGTTTTTTGATCCATTCATTTACTGATGGGCATCTAGCACTTAGCTAATTGCTTCCAGCACTTAGCTATTGTAAATTGTGCTGCTATGAACATTGGGGTGCAAAGGTTCCTTTGGATT